>KQ030508.1:434022-473815 GCA_000956045.1 Hirsutella minnesotensis 3608 | reverse complement strand
AGCACCAGGTGGCTGTGCGGCGCCGGCAGCGGCCACTCGAGCACCTCGGACCGGGGCGATTGGGGGAGCGGACGCGCAAACGACGGCATGGCTGGTGGATGTGGGAGTGTCGAGTTGGCCTGCAAGTCGCCCAGCAGCGTGGGGCATGACGCTGTCGAATGGCCGTGTCGGGAGAAGCTACCCTAGGCCGGGCCTCGGCGCCAACATGACGCAAAAAACCATCACTTTCTAGGGGTTCAGTGCGCTTGACTTTGACGATTGCTCCTTTTGGAAGCCCAATCATACAAGCACGACTATCACTTCAACTTAATTTGAACCAGGCTGTCTCTTTGCTTCCCCAATATTTGTGAGTCGCTTTTCAAACGCTTGCTGTCGTCAATTTACAAATGTTTCATCAAGTCCGTTCCCGGCCAATACTGGCACTTCATGGAGCCGGCCACGACGGCGTGTTCAAGAGCATGGCCATGAGACCCCAGGCAATCAGTCCCGTAAGCGGGGCGGTGACGCTCCATCCCATGTAAATCTCGCCCACCAGCTTGACGTTGATGCTCCTCCAGTCCCCGTTCGCCAGCCCGACTCCGACGGTGGCGCCCGTGATGCACTGAGTCGTCGAGACCGGTAGCCGCAGCACCGTTGCCAGAAGCACTGTGATGGCCGTGGCCAGCTCGACGCAGAAACCGCGGCTCGGCGACATGAGGGTGAGCCTATTGCCCAGGGTGCGCATGACGTGGTAGCCGTACGTCAGGAGGCCGAGCACAATGGTGCCGCCGCCGAAGCAGAGCATCCAGATTGGCACGCGGTTCGTCGTGACCACGTGTCCTTCGGACCATACCTCAAAGGCCAGGGAAAAGGGCGCAATGGCGTTGGACACGTCGTTTGCGCCGTGTATGAAGGAGGCGGCGGCGGCGGTGATGACTTGCAGAGTCGAGTACATGTACTCGGCGCGGTTGTCGTATCGCGGAGCGCGCGAGTGCATGTCGGCGATGTCCCAGTTCATGATGGCGCTGCTCTTCTGTACGCCAATGACATCCTTCTCCACCCCCCTGAGTAGAAACCGGGTAATCTTCCACCTGATGACGGCCCAGCTTTTGCGTGGGCCCTCGGGCCGAGGAGGAATGATCGAACTACAGTCCGAGTCTCGACGCCGTGTGCTCTTTGTGGGAGATTGTAGTGGATACGGCAGGATAGGCTTCTCATCGTCCTCTGTGCAGGGAGGCTTTTCGTCCGAGGTTTGCACCGACTCAAGCAGCTTCTCAGAGGCGCGGACATATGCCAGCTCCTCGGGTGTGAGGTGGCCTTTGTAAAAGTTCTTGATCTGTGGACGAATGACTCCATGAGTGGTGGGTGGCGGGGGCTCGCGTCGGAAAAGAAAAGGCCCCTGGAAGACATGGTACCACTTCAGTGTCCAGTCGTTACGCATCACCCTTACCCAGAGATAGGGCATGACGAAGATGCCTTCAATCAAGACACCCCCGAGGCCGGCGGAGAAGACGGCAGTGAGGACAACGGTAGGCGAAATGGCTGGACGGCGCACGGATTCCCAAACCATCATCACTGAGATTTGTTAGTCAACAGATCTCCAGCCGAGGAGATTGATTGATCGACGTACTTGCGAGTGCACCAAAAGTCATGAACGTGTAAAGGGGTATAGAGTAGAAGGCCCGTTTCACTGCGTCCGGCCTGCAAAGGACGGTGATCTTGGTGAAGAAGAAAAGGGCAGCGCCCAAAATTCCCGCGAAAACGGGAGAGATGATCCAGGCCGTCACAACTTTTGTCACGCCAGACCAGCCCCAGTTTACTTTTGAGAAGCCAATAGACGCGGTCGCTACACCGATCAAGCCGCCGACAAGCGTATGTGCGGGCGAGACGGGCATGCCACGCCTCGTGGCGAATGTGAGGAATATGGACGAAGCCATTATGGTGCACATCATGGCTAAAAGGAGAACGGCCGGGGCATCGTCGAAGTCGTGGGGGGCGAGAATCTTATTGCGGACCATCTCCGTTACTCTGTTGCCTACGGTGACGCTGCCCGTGAACTCGCATACTGACGCCAGTAACATGGCCTGCTTGAGCGTCAGGGATCTTGACGAGACCGACGATGCAAAGGCGGTGGCGACATCGTTGGCACCTATTCAGACGTTTAGTTAGCCAAGGGGTTCTCTTAGCGCATGAGGTACGCAGGTCAGCGCCTCAGGTCTTTGGTCGACATCTCATGAGGCGTGCCTGCGATCCTCGAGGTCTCCTCTAGAGGGTCGTACCGATATTCCAGGCGTCTAGTGCAGCGAGTATAGTCGTGATTGCAAAGATGTGATTGAACTGATGCAGGATCGGCATGGCTGCGACTGCGAGAGAATGATAGTCTGCCCAAGTAGTCGTCCGCAAGGCGCTGGAGCAAAGATGGGACTTTGATTGCGGAAGTCAAGGTCGAGGACGGATGCCATTTGCCAGAACAACTTGCTGTCTCAGCATGACATTATCGAGAGTATTCGTTCGTGACTTTTAGATCAGGGGGGATATTTCGCTCGGCGGCTTAAACGAATGAGAAGCTGGCCTGGCTTTTCGTCGAGGTCGAACGAGATGAGGAGAGACCTTTGAATCCTAAAGTAAGATGACGGGACCTCAGATGATGAGACGGGAGTGTGCCAAAGGCGCATCCACCATCTGATACAGGCAAACCCCAGTCGGATATCGCGGCTGGACAGGGCATGCTCAAAACGGCGGCCCGCGGCGACTAGGTGGATGCCACTGAGTCTCGTCAGGCGTCCCCTATGGAGGGCGGGCGTATGAGTCGGCCATGTCGAGTCAATGCAAGGATGCCGCCCTGCCGCAAGTATTATTTCCGTCCCCGGTGGAAATCGAGCAGGCTAGGGGAAGTTCTCGCAAAGTCGATCTTGAAGGAGAGATTCTGCAGTAGTAAAGGGCTTCTTATTTGCACCTCTTTTAAGAATCTATTGGCATTGATGGCACGGTATAGAGTTTTGTTAGATTCTATCCAACGTGGCTGATGACGGCACGGGCTAGCCGCGGTGTCAACGATTGACTCGAGTCTCCGGCGACAAATCCCGAGACGAAGGCGCTATATGAGGTAAAGCGCCGCAAGCCCGCGAGCTCTTATCGAATCTGGCATATACCTTGATGCTCCTGAAAGTCCGACCGCAGCACTCGAGAAGTCATGAGCTCTTTGGAATGCCCATCGTACAGATGACACGTTGGCAACAGCGATTCCAGTTGTGGAAAGACCAGGACAGATAATGTCGGAAACACCGTGCGTTCACATCTCAACACACTCATCGCCGTGACGAACGGTCGGGTTTCCGAGTTGTCTCTGCAAGTCACTCACCTTGCGACGGCTTCGGACGCAAATCCCTAACCTTGCGACGGCTTCGGACGACACGTTCGGGCTGGATGACAGAATGATTGCGTAGATCCGATAGTGATTCGCTATATTCGTATTCGCAGACGGATGAGAACAGGGACCTGCCGTGTCTCAGACTTGCAACAAGGACCCGCTCTAGAGTGGGACTTTACAGTCTCCAGTAATGGGACGTTTCAAGAGAAGCCGCTTGCCGGCCTCTGTACGAAGTAGAGATGATTCGAGTCGACCGTTTCGACGGCTTTAGAGTCCGCAGTCAAGCCATTCGACGAGCCCGAGCCACGTCAGCTAGACGGCGAAAGACGATGAATCAACGTGTTGACTGGCGGTATAGCGGGAGGCCATGTTTCGCGTGACGCAACGTGGCAAAGCAGCTCCATCGGGAAACGGCTGAGAACTGCGCACAGCGTGTTGTCGCAGGACGCACCCATCGAGGCTTGCGGTTGTGCGCGGCAATCCGAGTCGGTGTTCTTGGTCAATCCGGCGGACTATGAAGATAGCCGAGGGACATCCTATCGATTATGTAACGCCGCTCGTAGCATCTTCGCAAGCCCTCCATGACGCCCCACTTGCGAAGTACCTATGTACCTGCCAAAGCCGCCACACCCTGTAATTCACCAGCTCACACCGAAGCTCCTCGATTTCGTACACACTTCTCACGATCTCCATAAAATCATAACGGGGTCCATCCCCGTCCCAAAGACATCCGGCAACTGACTCTCTTCCACCCCCACGCTCTCGCATCTACCAAACCTCTCCCAATCCTCACTCCCATCGGGGATCGTCCCTCACCATGCTTCGCCTCCGTCCGTCCCGCCTGCCTCGCGCGCCGCGGCGACGCACACCACCGCTGCTGCCGCCGGAGGTGACACGGACGACGTCAACCGAGGCCTGTTTCGCGGCGCCGCCCCCGAGTTCAAGGGCGACGTTAATCCCAGGACGGGCGAGGTGGGCGGGCCTAAGAACGAACCCCTGCGCTGGGGCGGCGACGGCGACTGGAGTTATAATGGTCGCGTCACGGACTTTTGAGAGCGCTCGCATAGGCCAACTTGACTGAACTCGACGCGCCGACAGTGTCATAGAAATCATCAACACCAAGGACAGGCTCAGGCAATGCGCCGTTGCGCAAGCATGCACCCATCAGAGTCCGCCAGGTCCGGATATCAAAGAGCGAAAGCCGCCCGAGCCCCAACCCGGAAACGTGGATGAAGCGTTACCGACAGCACCGGTCTAAAGTAAGAGACGTTGTACATTTGACCTTTTGAAGACGAATGACGTCTCATCATCGTCTTCAAATCTGTATGAAAAACCATGTAGGCTGTTACATGTACACAATGAATTCCTCAAGCACCAGTGTATCTCGCTCATTCATGGTTCCGTGAATAGTCTAACGCGTAGAAAACCGACGCTATCCTTCTTCTTTGGCCAGCTTGCGAGCAAGTGACTC
This sequence comes from Hirsutella minnesotensis 3608, assembly GCA_000956045.1. Lineage (NCBI taxonomy): Eukaryota > Fungi > Ascomycota > Sordariomycetes > Hypocreales > Ophiocordycipitaceae > Hirsutella > Hirsutella minnesotensis. The sequence continues at coordinate 468,995 of KQ030508.1, read as the reverse complement.
GCAACCCATTAAATCCCGCTCACGTCGCTACTTGTTAGCCTCGGTCGTCAACTTCTTTGCAGCCTGAGCGTCTGCCGACTCGACATTGTCATCGCTCGCAGACTCGGTGTCTCTGTGCGCTTCACGCATAGGTTCATCGCGGCCCAGTCGGTTCTCCTTATCTCCTTCACTTGGCTGACGATCCTTTTCAGCTTGAGCTGCGCTGTCCTTGGGTTCGTCCTCTGCTTCTCGCCGACGCCAGCCTCCGGTTACTTCGCCTCGCAATATGCCGATTTGCTGGTCTTTTTCCAGCTGAAGCTGAGATGGCACCGGGTGATGGTGCTGGTCCACGCCATTGGTATTGCCGAAACTGGCCGACACCTCTTTCATGACTTTGCGCATGCGTTCCCTTCGGGCCTTACCCCGAAGCCTTGCCTGCGGCTGCGCCCCGTTCTCGACCCAGCGGATACTCTCCACCATGAAGCTGAGCCCATCATGTACAGAATGGCGAGTGCCGAAGTGTCCGCCGAATTCTCGGCTCGTCATGCCGAATCGCGTCGTCGATGCATATTTGGCCAGTTTCGGAAGAATCAGCAAATTGACGTGGAGATCGCGGTTGGCCGGGATGGACAACGGCCCAGACGCAGGCGGTGACGTTATGAGGCCCTCGGATTCAATCTCAGGCGCATCATGTGCGCGGGTCTTGGTTTTCCGGCGGGGGCCGTCTTCGAGGTCGAGGAAAGATGAGTCAAAGTCATCAGCCCATTCGCCCTTGATCCAACCTCCATGGATACAAGCTGCAACCACATCAGAGTCATCAGTGTAGACGTCACTTCCCCAGAGGTACGCTCTGGCGGTGATTTCCTCACGAGCCAGAGGAGAGAGGTGGATACGGGCAACCTTGACCGTGAGCACGCAGTTCTCCTTGTCCTTGATCATGTCCCACGGGAGAGGCTTCGGGTTTGACGCGAATCCTCTCTGCACGGGAACGTTAGCCAGCAGTCTCCCTGGCCTTAGTCCAGCTTCGTATATGAAGTCGCCCAGATGATGCCGCGGTCGGTGAGCTACGGCGTCCAGGACAGCCTTGGACGAGATCGTCGTTTTGGTCTTCGGAGGAATGACTGGCGTGGGACTTTGAACGGCCTGCTTGGGAGGCGGACCTTGTGGTGGCGGGGCAGCCCGAGATCCATGGTGGTGGTGATGATGATGGTGCGGAGGCGGGGCGTTCTTCTCGGTTGGTGACGCCACGGCGCCGCCTTTCAGACTCTTGAACGTAGTGGCGCCGACGGTTGGAGACGCAACGGTTTCGGGGACATGATGATGGTGGTGGTGATGGTGGCTATGACAAGGTTAGAGGAGCCACACTGGGCGTGCTTCTGAACTTACTGATGATGGTGGTGGGGATGCGCCTTGGCCCGTTTGTTGGCGCGGCCGCTAGGAGTGATTCTGCCTGAGCTGTCCTCGTCCCCGCGAGTATCATCGTCCTTCAGCTTTCGTCTCCTATTCTTGTTCTTGGGAGCTTCTGGCCCCGAGTCGGCTGCTGGAGCTTCATGCTCTTCACGTTTGACCGAGGCGACATTCGGGTTCGCTGGAGGGTTGCCATAAGCTGCGACAGCGCTCGCTGCAACCGGACTTGACACGCCCCCCACTCCGCTTCCAATCCCCGAGAACATGCGGCCAAACTCACTCTTGATGCCTGGCTCGGCCGCAGGACCCGGCTGTTGGGGTTGGGCACCCTGTACGGCCTGGGGCAAGGGGGAGATGCGGCCCTTGCGATTGATGTCTTGTACAGCGAGCAGGTTCCGCTGATGGATATTGGAGCCTGCGGGTTCCTCGGCATTTCGGACTCGCATTGAATCGAAGGGCACCGGCGCATGACCGCCATTGTACGCGATCGAAGGCGGAGGCGGCGCTTCGTCCGAGGGGCGTGGGCGATGCAGAGGATGCTGCTGGTGTTGATGCACGTGATCCGTCCGCGGACGTTCCGTCTGCTCATGTGGCGCGGGCACGGCATTTGGTGGCAAATGAGAATGAGGCTGCGGATGTGTGACTGGCGGGTATCTCTCGGGAGGCATGTTCTGGTATGGAGGGGCGTGATGGGGCGGATATGGTCCCTGTGTGGACGCTGGATGTTCTGCGGGTGGACGTTGGTGATCCAAGGGGACTCGATAATTGGGCTCGACGCCGTGGCGTCCCCATTGTGCCTCTCTAGGATCGCGGTGATCGCGTCCGTCTGGTGGCAGGCCATACTGAGTCTGGCTGGGATGCGACTCGCGCCGACCCATGTCGTGAGGCGACATCATGTGCCTATGAGCGTCACCACCGGAGTAGGCTCTTTCCCTGCCTTCTCGCTCGCGCTGCTCGGGTATTATTTGCCGATCGCGTTCGGCTCGATATCGGTCATCGTAGGCATAGTTTCTTTGCCCTGGCCGCTCAGGGTTATATTCCAAGCCCGGGGGCGGACGAGCGACGTCCTCTCGACGAGCGTAGCCTTCTTCGGGTCTGTTTATGTCGATTGGACGCGGCGGAACATTGCCGTAGGGCTTCTGCTGGGCACCCGTGGTTGTCGGCGGCGGCGGTCCAGCTGACATCCTGCCTGGTTCTCTTGAAGAATCGGCAGGCGCCGATGGATGTCGTGAGTGATATCCACCCTGAGGTGTACCGTATCGTTGCAGATCGGGAGTCGAGTAGTGGCCGCGAGGAGACGGAGCGGTGCTCCCTCGAGGGTCGTATGGACGCTGGTGGTCTGGTGTTTGAGGGCGTCGGAACGGTTGGTAGTCCGACGATGCGGAATGCATCCGAGGTGAGGCATGCACTGATGGCGCATAGCCTGAGCTCACGACTGAAGCCGGAGGTGCAACGGATGGCGCAGGGTAGTGTTGGGATGGAGGCGGTTGAGAGTCGCGCGAGGCAGGCGGAGGGCCGCCCAGCATGGATGATATCGACATGGAGCTGCCACTTGCGCTACCCGACCGTGCTACAGATCCCAAAGCAGGTAATTCTCGGCCGGGTGGGAAGGCGGTCGGAGGGCCTGCGGCGGCATGAGGCGGCCCTCTGGGGGGAGGATGGCCATACGCCATGGGCGCTTGCGACTGAGAATGCTGATGATGGTGATGCGACGTCGGATGGGCGCCAGCTTGGTTGGGCGACGTCGGCGGTGGAGGCGCCATGGCTCGGCCGAGTTGCCTGGCCGAGGGCAACGAGGAAGCGCTCTGGGCGCGAGCGTGGCCAAGATCGGGTAATGTCGTGCGCGCGGCGGGAGGGTAATAGGGCGTGTCGGACGTGCGTCGATGGTCGGGCGCGTAGGGAGAGGGCTGGCCGGGGGCGCGCGAGGAAAAAGGCGAGTGGTTGGAGGCGGGCGACGGGGTTGCGTGATGGCGAGGAAATGGCGAGGCAGTCGCGGATGGGGTGAAGTTGCGTGGCGATGCAGAGGCGGGAGCTGTAGCCGCAGCAGCAGCTGGAGCTGGAGCAGAGGCAGAGGCAGAGGCAGAGGCAGGAGTAGAAGCAGGAGCAGGAGCAGGAGCAGGAGCAGGAGCAGGAGCATGAGCAGGTGGAGGCGCTGGCGCTGGCGCCGTGGGCGGCCGGTACTGGTGCGAGTGTGGATGCGGGTGCGGGTGCTGATGCGGGTGCTGGTGGTGGTACTGTGGGCGCTGTCTTGGATCCATGGCCGCCGTCAGAGAAGGGGGGCCTAAGCCAAGGTCGGGTAGAAGTTTTTTTCCCTTAGCCCGAAAATCCCGGCGGCCCAAAACGTTTGCCACTAACGGGTATCTAAGGTCACTTGGCAGCCTTCTCCCAAAAAAAAACTAGGCTCGAGGGGGGATCCAGCAGGCTGCGTCGCGATTCGTCGCGGTCGAGAGCGAATCGTGAGATGACGAGATGGGAGAATCACTGCCGAGCCAAGGAAAAATCGGTCAAGGACGGGCAAGTCATGGTAAGCGACGAGTACGAATTGCAGAGGGACACTGGGGGCGCACGCCAAAGCCCGTCACCGTCGTCGGCTCGGCTCAGCCTTGTTTGGCGAGCGGCGTTTGATCGCGCAGTCTCGTCGGCGGCTGATCTCGACGGCCGATGCGGTGCAGCGAAATTCAAGATGGAAAAGGAGAGCGCGGGTGACGGCGAGACAGAGAGAGGGAGAGAGAGAAACAAGGGTTCCAAAGGGCCCCCTTTTTTTGCGGGTCTGCTCGGGCGCCAGCGCCGAAAGTCAAAGACGGCCACGACGCGCGCACTCGGAGACGAGGACGAGGGGGGAAAAGGATGGAGAATGGTGGTGGCAGAGGGAAGAGACAGTGGATGGGACGAGCGAGGATATGACCACGAGGGTAAGGTGAGTTGGCCGCCAAGAGGGGATTTGACGGCACGCCCAAGAGGCCAGGCACAGACAGCAAGCAAAAGCCGCCAAGATGCATGCGTGATGTGCTCCGGTGTTGGGGCCCAAGGTCGAGTGGAGTGAAGGGCCTCCCTCTGTCTGTTCATGCTCTTCGAGAGCTACAGCGGGTAGAGACGTCAGCGTACCGTACTGTACAGCCAAGTATCGCGTATCGTCAAAGCGGGATAGAATTCACCGTCATCCGAACCTTCATCTGCAAAATATCCGCACACAGATACCCGACCGCTACAGTACAGTACTAGCTTGTCGCGGCACAGCACGAGCTTAAAACCCCAGAACAGTCAAAGAGCCGGCAGGGATGGTGGCTGAATGACAGCCCACGCCATTGGCCAGAGCTTGGATGCGGAACGGCGAGACACAAGGGTCACGGACCCACCTACCGATACGTACCCAGACCCATCGTAGCCATCCCCTCGATCCCCCATGCGAGGTGGGTCAGCGCGGTTCGGCCAAGCGACTTTCGGGTCCATCCTTGCTCCAGCTCCGCATTTCGCTTTTGCCTTTCTCGGTGCTTCATCGCGACTCCCAACCGCCAACCGCCAACAGCCCCCAACTGTCATCGGCGGTAGTAACGATGAAAGACGACGAGAAGTTGCGTTACATCACAGTGCCATGCTTCGACACCGTTGGTCGTGACGGCTATCGGACAATTAAAGATCCCAGCATCTGTCCTCCATTGATCGCCATGTCTCTGATTCACGCTCGGTTCCCTGGCCTAGTCAGGCTGCGTCTCGTTCCCTCTGCCGTCGCAAGTTCAGACGAGGAACTGAGCAGCCAGCTTAGGGTTCAAGCTGACACAATCATGGCACAGCACAGCATACCCTGCGCAGCCGGGTACTGCCATGCTCCCGTGCCGCATGCTCCAACCCCTTCGTCCACTCGATCGAGGCGCTTGCCCGCAGACAATATCTCTACTCGTCAGCCTACAAGCTACACGACTTCCACCTGTCCAAGACGTGCGCGGCCCGCAGCCAGATCACGGCAAGAAGGCGCGCACGGGCAGTCATGCCCGGTCGGCAGGTGACGGCCCAGGCAGATAGCTCTGTGCGACTGCCGATCTCTCTGTCGAGCTCGGGCTCGCCCAACGAAACAGCAACAGGCCAGTGATTGGCTGCGCACTTCGCGTTCCTCCGTCGACACGGGCCGTAACACAAGGGTGGTGCGAGGTGATGGCCCCGATTCTGTCAGGAACGCCCACGCACAGTAGTCTAGCCGCTGGAGAGGGGGAAAGACCCTTGTTTCGCAAGACAGCTGTACGTCAACACATGAAGCAGCTTTTTCCAACGATTCATCAGCCGCCCATCGACGTTTTTCTCCGGCCGATGCCAGCCGATGGACCATAGTTCCCTGTCTCTCTAAGCGCCGCTCACGCGCCGAGTTGCGCGCTCATCGGACAAAAGCTGCCAATGTTCACCAGATCAATCCGAGTATCGTTGCAGTTGACTACTCGTCTTTTCGGCGGATCAATCCCTGCCGGAAGCTCGATATCTGCCGGGCAAACATGCAACAATGTTGAGGCTGTTCCCGATACCTCGCTTCTGGCGGTGAGGCGGCACAGTCAAGCACGCGAGAAACACAATGCGGAGTCCCCTGCACCATCCCGAAATGCGTCGATTGGCCTTCGGTCGACATGCATGCAGACTCGATTGACCAGGTAAAGAGACATGCGAGGCGATCCAACGGATCACTTCGAATTACCACACGGGCCACCTCACGCGAAAGGTGTTTTACAACATTTTCTCCATTCACAACTACCTCTCGGTAGCGGGCTCTTTGTTAACGATCGAGGTGATTTGTGATTTGTCCCGTGACAACCCTTGATACAGTCGTCGAACCTCTACGCTTCACCTGTTCGATGGATGTTTCGCTGCTGTCCTGTACGTTTGACTTCTTACAGGCTCCACGGGTTCTCTTGGTCGCAATAGTCCTGAACGCGCAAGCATCTCCGGGCAGGATAGCCGTTCAAGTCTCTTCTGTATTGCCTGCACGCAACACTGTTCATTCCTCCCAAGTGTGTAAAAGTCACGATGTACAGTAAATGCCTTCGAAAGTCAAGCCTTGAGCGGCCGATGCGGAACTTGAAACCTCGCAATTGAACAACCAACTCCTCGGGCACAGCAAACGTCAGGCAGCAGGTCATCTTCAAGTGTGGTACCCAAATCCATCCCCTCATCAGAGTTCCCAATATGAGTGAAAACGTCGCTCTGCATTGGAATTGTGTCAGGCTACGAAGACGAGTTATCGAGATTAAGCGTTGGCTGTCCCGACACCAGCGAAGGAGGCATCGTATCTTGCGAGTGCATATATCAATGAGGGCCTCTGCGCTCATATTGAAGCCTCAAACTTGATTCGCTGTGACGTCGAAGAAAGCCTGTTCTTGTGTGCACCTTCATGGTGCTCGTGGCACCTTTAAGAACCGTTTGACAACCGTAACTGCCTGTTGAGCAACTGTTCATGTTGCACGTACCAATCTTCAACTCCCGCGTGGTTCTTGCACATCTGCTATGGTCTCCTATCTGTTCATCTCTTCCCAGGTGCTGTTCTGGCCGGAGGAGCTGTTTACCTTTCTCTAGGGGAGTAGAACGCCCTCGAAACAGACCTTTGGGTTGTCGAAATCAATCGGAAAGTGATGAGGCTGTCTCGGGTTTATATTTCAACGTTTTCTTTCCCTGGCCTCATTCTCCTTGATCTCGTCGACATGTCAACCTTCATTCTCAAAGCCTACACAGTTATCACAGTTCTTTCACTCTCCGTAACGATACCCCCCAAGCTTGTCTTTCAACGACTTCGGATACCTTCCTCATCTCTCAACCCCCTTCCGTATCGATCCTCAAGGCTCAGCTCATCGGACGGCGATTCCTATCAGCTCCCGGCTAGCCAAGATCTGACCCTTCCTCTACCTGCAATCTCCCACCATGGCCCAGACGAGCCCTGTTTACTACCTTGGGGACGTTGTGGAAGAAATCGCAGCGGCGCAAGGGCTTCCCATCGACCCGTCCCGTCGACCATTCCGCAGCGGTTCCGAACAGAATGGGCCAATGCTGCGTCCTGATCAAGACCCGTATTATGTCCTCCTGTACCCAGGCTCCTTCAACCCACCGCACCGGGGCCACAAGGCAATCCTCAACCACGTCCTGAATCACACGGGCGTCGGCTTTCACTTTGTTGCGGCCTTCATTGTTTTCGCTAATGATGAAAAGCTTGTTCACAAGTACAGAAGAGAAGAGAAGCCAATGGTGCTATCAAAAGACAAGAGAGCAACTCTGTGGCGTGAGTCGGACATCCCGCGGGATCGCGTCTGGGTATTTGACGGGTCGGAGAGAGCGTGGAGGGGCCTTCGAGCCCAACTGCAACAGACTCTTCAAGAAGCTCGAATCGATCTGAGTTTCGTCCTGCTCATGGGCCCCGACTGGATGAACTCGATAGCCCCCACCGATCCCAGGGACTTGGGTTGTTTCGAGGCAATCTGTAGCGACATTTCTCGCCCAGTGGACTTTCGATGCCCCTCGACTCTGCGCCAATTGTCTGGATGCTCCATGTGGGAGCCTTGCGAGACTCCCAGCGGGACCAATGCCCAGGACTCGGCGGCTGAAGTCGGTCGAGGTGAGGTTCTTGGACATCGAAGCACTGGCAAGACGGCTAATCCTGTGAATCGACGCTTAGCTCAAGACGGCTCTCCCACGCATTCCGGTATCCGTGCTGCAGGTATGTGGAGTTGCTCGACTTTCAAGGGACCGTCCCGTTACTATTACTTCCTGCCCGCGCCGCTGTCTGGCACCGAGCGAGGTGAGGCCCCCAGCTCCACCGAGATTCGGCGAGCTATTGCAGTTCATTGGGACCGGCTTTCTGAGAAGGACCTGGATTCGGCCTTGAGCCCGTCGACTCTCATGAAGTATGCCATTGAGGGCGGCCCCTACTCGGTTCCCGTGGTAACGCCAAAGTTTGAGGGTCACGAGGTTCGCAAAGCAAAGGGCCATGAGCTTGCAAATTGGTGAATGTTGCAACCTGACAGAGGGGAATTCCCGTCCGTTAGTAACGCATTTGGGCTCGGGGTTTGTCGAGATAGGCCTTCCCGCGGTCGGTTCCATGGGATGGGTACTGATCACAAGTTGGCGAATTACCGCGTCAGGCTGGCGGCATCGGGGGCAACGGCCTTGCAGCTGGCAACCGGCTCGCGGGTATCTAGGAAAGTAGGACGATGAGTGTATGGTGAAGAAGGAGACCTATGACTTGCTTCGGGCACATGGAAGAGTGAAGTAGCTCTGTCGGGAAGAGCAACTCATCTGCGTGCTGGGACCATAGAGTCAGCTGGCTTCACCGACTGTTATCTTTTGAGGCTTTCAATATATATCTATTCTGAGCAGAGGGCACCTAATCCTACACAATGTGATTTGACCATGTTTGATATGCCAAAGATGAGAAGCCTTTATCTCTCGATGGAGCATGAATGTCGTTCTTCTTCGGTTCATAGGTGGACTTTGGGCTATGCAACTACGCAGCCCGAGAAGCAATACGTGAGTTTGAGGGTTAGATTCGAACAAACATCACCAATATTGCTGGAATCCGCCCAGTTATTCCTGTCGCAATTACGACTATTATATGCGCGCATAAAGTACTAGTTCGAATGTATAAGTCAGAATCATGGGAAACCTACCGTTAAGGTTACCGGATGATTCAACATGTCACACGCCAATGAGTATGGCGTTGAACGGTTTGGCCGAATCTGCGTGCCTTTTCACGTCTCGCAAGCTAAGTCGTTCTCTCACTCATCAATCTTCGACTCAAGAGCAGTATGAGATGTTTGAGGAGCAACGTGCTCACCGACGGTCTGGAGCGCACACCGAGAGGCAGGTATGGAGCTGCTGGAACGACCCCTTCCGATTGCCGCGACCCGACCTCGATGCCGACCATCGCGTGTGGCTCAGCAAACGTTTCTTGTTCCCGACTTGCGCGCGCGCGCCTTTCTCTTGGTCAGCCATCAACGGGATGGACGCCCGCCCACGGCGCGTCTATCCGAGAGGGCCAGCGGCGAATGCTTCACCCATGATCCCTGCCCAAACGCCTCGTGTGGCTTCCACCCCGCCCCCTGAGTCCGACAAACGTCGGGCGCCGCTGGTCTGGCCAGCCCTGGAAGAGATTCCCAGGAAGGGGGGGGCGTGAAGCCGGCTTCAGAGGGGGAAGGGGGACCCGGCAGCCCGGGCAACTCAGCGCCTCGTGAAAGCTTGGCGGCACGCGAGCCCTACCCGGCAAGCCCAGGCTACAGCACTAGGGGTTATGACAGGTCTCGCGTCCTGCTGAGACGGAGGGACACCATCTCTGGTCGGGATGGAGGTGTCCATGGGGTGGCCATGCATCTGGAGCCGTCAGTAATCGGCAAGATAGCGCGTGGGGATGTCGCCAACGGCCAGGCCCGGCGGCCTCATTGGGGCGGGGAGACGGATGAGAATGAGAAAGGGGGGTAAAGGGACTTTGAGAGGCGTTGCGAGAGGGTGTCGCCTGGCTCAGCCATGTGAAGGTGAGTGGCTACAGGCACCGCCCGACCGGCTCGATGGGAAGATCTTTTTAGCCCGTCTCTCACACGTGTACCCATGAAAAGCCTAGGGCTTGTATTTATTTGTTGGACTGAGGGTTGTGTCAAAGGGCGTGGTGGTAGTAATGGAAAAAGAAAGCAGCCGTTGGAGGCATACGAGATTTATGTTCCAATAAGCCGGCGTTTGGTGCAGATATACGAATATCCCCAGACTAACAGAGAATCACGACGAGGCATGTAGGGCTCATTTCCTTGATTGATACATGAACTATCAGGGTCAATCACAAACGGCAAGGAGCTTTGTTCACTTATGTTGGAGATTTAGACGCGTCCGTGATGATTGCTGCCGTGCAGGGCAAAGAGATCCGCTGGGCGGAACAAGGTCCAAGGTGCGATTGCTGCGACCAATGCTGCAAATTGGGAAAAAATGGCCAATTCCCCTGCGTCGGATTCATACCATCTGATGTCTGTGCCTTTTCTGCGAAAGGTAGTACCGAAGGAACCCATCAAGGGGATTATCAAGATGGTCAGAGCAAGCGCCCGAACCGCTATGTATGGGTATACACGTACAGGATAGAAGTCTGAGGGCGTCTGCATCAGCTGTCCATGAGGAGATTGTCCAGTCATTGCTGTGCAAGACTTGAGTCCATCTTCCCAAGGCGCGTGCAGGGAATGTAGGGAAATGGAAGAACGAAAGCTCATGGGGCGGGATAAAGATGAGACGACGCCCAACGCACATGGATGTCAATCTAGCATAATTTTCCTTCTGTCCTGCACGGCTTGACGCTGGTAGGGCGAGCCGTGAGCACATGGTGACGAGGACGATGAGGCTTCATTTCAAAATCACCCGATTTTGGATCCGTTTATTTCGAGTGCGTGAATACATGACTGGAAAGGGTGGCAGCCACGACTGACACCGAGGAGTGTCAAGTGAAGACAAAACGAACAACCACGGTCATCAACGATACATTCACCTCCAGGGCATTCTTGATGGAGAATTCCGTCTAGATCAGGGGTTTTGCTTCAATCGTCCTTCTCGCCTGTAAGAAGACAAGACGCCTTGCAAGCGGTGGATGGATTCTCTAGCTTTCCTCAACTCTCATGAAGCGGCGGGTGCTTTTGCATGAGGATTGGCGCCCCCGCGGCCAGTGTCCGGTCGCCTGATTATCGAGTGGCCAAGACATGGTCGATAGGGAGTCATGGCAATGCAATGCTAGACTTGCGAAGCGTCACGAGTCTTGACCACTGCTGGCGTACTGCCGACTTGGCCTTGCTACTGTATGCAGACTTCGGTCCTTTCGCGCAATGATTGTCCGGGTGGGCGACTAGATGCGAGACTGCCTGGTCCATCTCAACTCGGACTCATTTGAAGTCCAGTCTCGGCGGTTTGAACACAGTTTTGTGGGAGTCTTACTCTGGTAAGAAACAAGAACGTGTTTTGAACGTTGGTTTATGCTTCATGAGTATGCTTGAACTGGCGAGTTCCGTCGTAAGCGAGTGATTTCTCACACGCCTCGACCTACAGTATCTGGGAGGCAGGGGGCCCACGGATGCGTTTCCTAGGGCGCCGTCCCTGATCGCCATATTCTCCGCGCGGGTCAATTTACAATATCTCATGTGGCCGCGGCGCATCTCCCCAAGGACTAGACCGACTGTAGCGCCCTCGGGCATGGCTTGATTAGCTGCATAAAAGACCCTGCTCGGCAGCCTGGCTATGGAATAATCTATGACGATGAGACTTTTCCGACGGACGAGGCCTCGTTCCGGCGTTGCTTTTGCTCCCTTGTCTGCTGTAGGCTCAAGGTCAATGGGTGCCGAGCTGCATCTGCCGCGTATGAAGCAGGCAGCGAAGAACTGGACGGGCGACCTGCTGTAGATGTGACTGGCAGTCCGCTACTGCAGGTGCGAGTTGGTCTCGGCCGTAGGTGTCTGAGCGTACGCTCGCGGGCTTGTTCCTCGATAACAAAGACTTTTGCACAGAAATATCTTGAGTATTCGAGAATACGAGGTACGGTTCGTCTCTGGTCTTACCCCCCGGGTCGGCATTACAAGTGATGAGACGGGCGAGAGACTTAGTATTCTCCTACAAAATCTACAACCAGACTTCCTCGTTGTACGGTCGCGGATGCCTTGTCAGCATGGAAACGCATGGCAGTGTGCCGGGATTTAGATGATGGCATTTCCCGCGGCCTCGGGAGATGCCTGGGAGGCAGAAGCCCCCTTGCAACCTGGATTCAAGAGGGATGCAGCCCAGCACAACTCGAGAGGGCCGAGATCAGGGTCGAAAGTGGACTGGCAATAACGACGACATCGTCTAAACGATTGCGACCGATGCTCATTGGTCATGGCGGCTGTGACTGATTCGACCTGCGCAAATGGCTTCGAGATCTCGCTGTTATTGAACGGACCCTGGGAGCACAGCTTCGCAAGACTGCACGGGGCCAATGGCTACAACTGACGTGTCGTATTCTTTAACCTGACGGTGAGTCCTGTCGGGTACTTTGAAGTTTGAAGCGCCTGGGCATCCATTAACCAAAGATTGCTCGCGCTTTCAGGCAGCTTGGAAAGGCCCACTGAGAGCAACAATACACACTTCTGCGCGAGAACCATGGGTCAAACCGGAGAGATGACTTGAGATGCAAGTTTTGTTTTGGCATCATTACTGATGTTTCATTGTCTCGGCGGGTTTACGCCAGAATACTACAGCACAACCTTTGGAGGCTGCGGACATGAGCGTTTACGGTTCCTAGCGCGTCAAGCTTTGTGCTTTGGCTGCAGATGCTGCAACTAAAAAAGAGATGGTGTTAGCAGACTTTGTGAATGCGACACTGGGGAGTTCGTCTGAGCAACCATGTCCTCTAGAAAGCAACATTGAAAGAAGCGTCTCTTCCAACACGCCCCCCTCTCTAGACGATCCCCCCTGTATATAATTCCTTTTCTAAATCCCCTCTTGTTTCTGTACTTTGCCTGACATCCCCTGGGCTTTGTAGCGGGCGGCCTTGAAAGACAGCATCGCAGTTAAGGCCCAATGAACTTGGCGTGCGCTGACATCTCCCGGGCTTAGGTTCAGTGTTGCCATTTGTCACATTACACGCAACATTGAACCCGGGCACCACAGAGGCAGCATTGTTGGTTGACTGCGTGCGTTTTGCCCATCACCAGTTTCGTTCCCAGTCTGGAGCAGGAAGCGTACACGCGAGACGCTACATTTGGTATATCCTACAGATAGGTCCTAGGCTGTGTCCGGCGCAGCATCTAACACAAAAGCTCCGAATCAGAGTGTCGGCTTGCATCCTGGGGACATCAGGTGACGGTCCAAGCATGTAACTTGGAACCGTAGGGACATTAGTCTCGGGGGTATCTCAAGAACCTATCGCATATTTGGTAAAATTGGTATTCCCAGCACGGCCGGCGGCGATGGCCCAGCATGACATCCGCCTTCCATCTCTCGAGATGAAAACAGTCCCTGCAAGACAGCATGGCTCCGGCGAACCTGCGCCTGCGCCCGAGATGGAATAGGAGCATCCCGAGTACTCGGGACTTGGACATGGGGGCCTGGTCTGCACGACGGCGCATCGTCGCGGCATCGCAGACTGGCTGACGGGGCCCTCGTCGGTGCAGCCGGAGCTTGAACTAGTCCCGACTCATCGTTGGCTTGGCGATCACGGCTTGCGGGTTTGCGGATCGTTGCAAGGTCTCGCACAGCCTCTCTTGCTTGGGTCACTCGTCGATGGGGATTCCTTATGGCCTCTCAGGCCCTGCAGCCGGCCTTGTCTGAGACGTGCCCGTAAACCAATGGCAGAATCGTATCGTCGTGCATCTGATTCGACTCTCAGCCCATGCATGCAACGGAATGAGTGGCTTCGGACACAGGAATAGGCAGCACTTGGGGTAAGCTCTGAACGACTGGCCCGTCGCCGTATCGCTCGTCGGAAATGGTCATTGTATGCGACTGAGTGACAGATTCGAATCAAGCCGGGGATCTATACTCAGTGCAGTTGGTTCCGTCATAAACCTTGAAGGATCTGCGTGCAGACAGACGCGTTGCAAAGTCGCATGACATGGGAGGCGCATGGACTTTCCGGACATCTCCCCAGGATTATAGCATTAGCTTTAAATTGGCTCTCCTGTCAACGCTGTTGCTTGAGTCTATAAGACTCGTGCAAGAGAAGCTGCCTTGTCGGCTCGGGTTGGCGTTCGGCCCATCGACATTACTGTCTTAATGCTTGTGGCATTGATCAACTTGGGGTTTATCGAGCTTACATGTACGGAATGACGGTCGTCGTACATGTCTGCTTGTCGGGAATCATGCTTCGTTTCGAGCAAACAAGAGTTTACCGCCGAACACAATATGAGGTAAGAACATTCATCATGGTGTTTCAGCGTATGCATCCTCGCGCATGCTGCGTCACCGTGATTGCTGCTTCAATGTTTGCATACATTTACGATTGCAGATCCCAACAACCCATGCACCTCTACGAAGCAACAGGGCTTGATATATCGTAATAGTCAATAATGCTCAACGGTAATCGATTGGGCAAGGCCACTTCTCTGTTCAAGTACATTCTTACGTGCCGAGAGCGCCACTGCAACATTTCCTTGTACGCCAGTGACTCGGCTGTGGCAGCCAAGTCGACAGCATACACCCATTCAAGATGTTCGGCATCAGATACGAGAAGAAACACAAGAAGAGGTTCACACCGTAACTACTTGTGTGGCGGGCGCTTGCGGAGTCAATGAGATTGCAGGTCGTATTCCAGATGTCGTGAAAGGGTGGCTCACTGTCGCGTGCTTCATGGCTCGCCCTAGATCACACATGTCCTACATTTAGACTCTGCTGCAATATCCAGAAGATAGACGAAACCAGAGGGTGGTGTGGTTGGTAGGGAGCAGTGCATGTGGTCAACTCGGCGCCTACGTACAAGCATTGAAGTCAGGACTGAAGCGCACTGGGGTTGTCAAGGGAGCGGAAATCCTGCAGTAGACGGAATAGAATCCATGTCGACGACCTCACCGGTCAGGTAGACGACCCGGTTTGCAGCAGTGCATCTCCCCAACCTGCAGGCAAAGGCATCACAGCGACGGACGACAGATGCGGCCAAACTGCAGCCTCGACAGATGTAATCCAAGCAAACACAGTGGCACGACCCATGTGCCAAGAGATGGATC
The DNA here is from genome assembly GCA_000956045.1 of Hirsutella minnesotensis 3608. Lineage (NCBI taxonomy): Eukaryota > Fungi > Ascomycota > Sordariomycetes > Hypocreales > Ophiocordycipitaceae > Hirsutella > Hirsutella minnesotensis. Next base: position 453,930 of record KQ030508.1, on the reverse strand, counting down.
GCAAGAATTTGTCGTCATTCATATCCAAAGCACCAAGTCCGCCGGAACGCGAATGATCGACTAAAGACCGTGTGACGAGGAGATGCCGGCGTCGGCCCTGGGTCTTGAAAGGCGAGACACGGTTATTGGCGGGAGAGGTTTCAGTGGAACAGTCTGGTTTATCCACGCGTACGCGACGGGCTACTTTGGTCGGGATTGCAAAGATGCTTGAACAGTTGGTCCCTGCGATGGCGGCGTCTAGACCAGCCACATTGCGATGTCTAGCCCCGGTCGAGACTCCACGGGTCCGTGGACAGGGTCTGAAGAAGGAGCCGCGATTCGAGGCTTCATGGCCGAGGTGGTGCAAGCATGCTGCCAAGTGCATGTAAAGGACACATGGATGGATACACGGAGGCCTCGAACCATGAAGCATTGCTATCCCCAATGCCAACAACTTCCTAGGAGGAAGAGAGGAGCAAGTCCGACGAGTCCGGGCAGGCGAATGATTTCATCTTTCCTACTTGCTGCCGCATAGGCGCCGATAAGCGCAGAAATGCTTGCCAATCGGCCCATCGACCCGATGCCATGAAGAGTCTTGCACGAAGCAGGGGCTACGTGACTATACTTGTCTGATGGGCTTGATCGAGGACAAGTCTGCGCCCGCAGACACGCTCAGTGTGTAGCTGGAAAGGTAGTCTGCGCGTGCATATGTAGGGCTTTACCCCTGTCTCGCAGGACAGCAAGAGAAAGGCGCCTACGATGATACAGACAGCTGTCCCTGCAGGTTGGTTCCGCGAGGCTTGGGGTACGAGCCCTCCACAATGATGGGAAAGGCGGTTTTTACTTGGATGATATACCTACGTGGATATAGCACACATGCCTTGTCCAGAGATCTCGGGGGTGATGATATCAAGCATGAAACGCTCCGTCACGGTAGATGCCAGACTACATATTCGAGAACAGCCGTCTTTGGCCATGTAGACGGCAGACTAGACAAACCTGGGGTAGCTGTATAGCTGTTTCCGACTTGCATGCAACACCTGATATGGGCTGGCTGACATGTTGCCATTGCCGCTCTCCGCTTGCATGTGTGTATAAGCGCCGGCCAAGGACAAGAAACCGCACCCACAGCAGCGGCGCAAACATCGACGGGGCCTGAGAAGGCATGTGCGACACTGCCTCGTACAATAGCTCGTACATATGCACAAGATGCGGAGTACGGCGTCCTCGAATGAGCCTGGATTCATGTCTGTACCACCAGCCTTTCTCCTGTTGGCCGGACGAGAGAGTCGATGCAAGGTAGCACGACATGCATCTCCTAGTGAGCTTGCAACACTTAATTCTCCGCTCACGCCAGGCTAGGCAGTCCCCTTGCTTGCCCTCGAGCTTGCCCCGGATCCTGGCATACCGCTTTGGGACGAGCGAGCGAGCCTCACGAAGGCGGCCTGCATCACATCATGACTTTGCCTGCATGGCCCCCCAAGACGTCTAGGAGGCGGTCCAATGTTGTCAAGGGGCAGTGTCGAGTCACACGTCGAATCAATGATTCGGACATGCCAACGCACGGCCAACGTAACCGGTCCTTGGACGGTGCTTTGGAAGGATCCGAAACACCGTTGACCGTTCCCGTGTAATCATTCTACAAGGACATGCCAGACACGACCCCAGCCATTCGTGCGAGTCGGAACCGCTGTGAGGGCGGTTCCTCGGCACGACACCTCCAAACTGCCAAGCCACACGAGTTGCGAGAGGCGGGCATGGCTCACGGCCGGGGGCGCAACGCAGGCGCAAGCGTGCAAGGGAATCCTGAAGCCACCAACTAGATGTCCGTTCGCCTGAGAACGGCAACAATCGGGTACCTGTCGCAAAGCCTCCCCACAGCAACAGGGGAAATGGCTGGCCCGCCGGGTGAGCCTTTGCCTCCTCTTCCTCGTCCCCGCCCCTTCCAGGTACGACAGGCACTCACGCGCTTTGCAGCCAGATGTGGGCGGGAAAAAGCCACTGACTTGCGCGACGAAGTCGTCCTGCTGGAGTCAAGGGGGTGGCCGGCGAGGTGGCGCTTTGCGTCGATGTGTGGTGGCTCGTTGGCCACTTGATCCGTCGCCGGCAAGCCAAGCGCCTCTCCCGATGACATTCGATGCTCGCAGTACAAGCCTCTCAGATCTAAGACTGGGCTGAGGGAGCAAGGCCTCTCATTCGGGTCTCGATTCCAGCTCTACGAGTGCCGACGTCCCGCGCTCGCCTCCCCCGTCCAGAAAGTCTCCCCTTTCTCCGTGCCCCCGTCTGTGTGGGAGCAAGTACAGCAGCGGCTTTGACATTGGGAATTATCACCTGAGCACTTGCTTGCGGGTCGAGGTGGTGGCACAGAGATGCGAGGCCCGTTGGTCGAGGCGGGAATAGCCGCTCGACACTCTGAACTCGCGAGTCCACGCCAGAGGGCCAGTGGCAGGACGGGGCCACACTTGTGAAGTTGGATGCCTCTCCTACGAGCTTGCTGTTTCGTCAACAGCCAACCTCTATGAGCTGCAGCGGCGGTGGCATCGACAAGTACATGACATGGTGGATGAACACGAATGATGCTGGTCCAACCCCTGCCCTGAAGCTGAGTGCCTCAAGCCACACTGAATGTGGTTCGCCGTCGGCCGTCCACTGTTCATGGGCATTTACCTTTTCCGAAACCTCACCCGTCGATATTGTCGACTCTTCAATTCTCATGTATTCAAACTCATGTTCAACCCCCAGCTGCGGAGCGTGCTCATGCCGTCTTTTCCCGTGAGTCGGCTTGAACCGAACATACGGACATATCTGGCGCATGCGACGATTCGTATAACCAGTGTCAGTGCCTTGATTTCTTTCTTCTCGCAGCCAACGAAGCAACCGATGCGCATAGTATGGCCCCGATACTGCTTTTCAGGTCATCCACTGTTGCAGAGGCAAGTTCCCACATGGCGTGTTCGATCACGAAGCTGGCAACCAAGAGTCAACCCAAGATGTGATGGAGTATTCCTCTTTCAAATCTTCGACATTGATACAACTGGCAGACTATCGCCACAAGATAGGCAAAACAACAAAAACACAATGGGTTCGCACCCTAGACTCCCACCCAATCTTTCTTTGTGCCATAAGCCGTGGCCGCTATGCGTGTGCGCGTGTACTGTTTGCAGCAGACAAAAACAAAACTAAATCAAACCTCCGATCGCAGCTTTGGCGACGCTGGTGTTTTCTGCACTATGCCCTCTTTGTCGCGTATTACCACCTCTTGGCCCCTGCATCATTCAACAGTGTGGCGGCGGCGTTGGTCCAGCATCTGTCGGATAGGATTGCAGTGTTGAGACTCCAAGGCCGTTCATTTCCTCCGATCCATTAAGTCGGTCCGCAAAAGTCCGTTTTCTCCGGTTGCTGAGGCGTGGGTTGGAGATGAAAAGTGAAGAGGAACAAAGTCCTGGCGCTACAATAATCTCCTCAAAGGCATTTCAGTCGATGAACTGGGCCTAGGGTAATTTGACATCTCGAGCTTCGCAAAAGTAAACTTCCCCAGTCTCGGGAAGTCAAAGTAAATCTGCTGTGCCTGGAAGCTGCAGATGGGAGTGCTGGCGGCACTCTGGGCCACCAGTTGCGAGCGAGTAATTCAGGAAGCCGTCCTGGTGGGTGTGAAGGTAATACTCCACGTCCGAAAATTGGGGGAAACAGCCTGGTCTGGAGCCAGATTCAGCGTGCGGCAGGCATGGCTAAAACCATACACCGGCTCGTCCCGGACGCCATCGCGCTGATCTACACGGCTTCATTCGTTTCCCTCCGTCTTCCCCCGAAGCAAGGGGAGAGCTCACTGAGCGGACACGTGTCGGGGAAAATTCGTCATCTTTGTGGTAGGCCTCCGTATTAGTTTGGCCCAAGGATACGTGCTAGGTTGTTGTCGTTCGCGGCAGGCGGCTGTACAAATTGTGTCAGTAAGGTAGGAACAAGGACAGGGTGGTGCTCCTTTGCGCCAGGATGAGGCTGTCAAAGTGCTGGTGGCGAAAGACGAGAGGGATGGGGGGTGACGAACAGCAGATGTCATTGCCCCTATGTAAACGGATTAGCATTCACTTCCAAGCCATCCTGGTTTCATCAACACCTACCAGTACTGCTTGCTTACAACCGTTGGCGGGCATCGCCGTTGCGTCTCAATGTACTTGGAACACCAAGACTCGACAAGGTGATAGTGGTGCTGGCAGCTCAACTCCTTCTGCGAAGCCCACTGTTAACCGCGGAACTCAAGCCTCAAGTGCCAAGGCCCGTTGCTGAGAAGCATTTCGATTTCCGTTCCTTGCTTCTGATATCTTGGGCGGCCGGGCGTTTATCGCGAATATGGAACTCACGTAAATGTAGTTGCACATGTTGGCAGGCCTCTCGGACGATGCCGTGATGTGGCGGCAGAGCAGGCGGCGGCTGACGAGTCGACGGCGAGAGCGTGACAACGATCGAGTCCCGGAAGCTGATGTTGGATATTCGTCAAGCCGAGAAAGGTTGGATATCGGGACAATCAGATGACGAGGCCGGTCGTGAAAAAAAAGCTCGCAGACGACGGCAATAGGGGAGCCGAGAAGACGGGAGACGGTTGATGGCCGGCGGACTGATAAAGGATGCCGTTGGACCGGTGGTAAGTTGAAGGATGGACAGACGCGTCTGGATATATCGTGGTATTGTCGAAGAAAGGAACGGGGGTATCTCTTGGCGTATATAGGTGGCTCTTTGAAGCGCCGACTTACACCCAGCCTCGTAGCAGCGGCTGAAGGGGAGGCAGCCGGTGTATTTAAGGATTCAAGGGACTTGGATCTGCATGATGCTGGTACCGCGTATCTGGTACCGGCCGTCCATGTGGACGAAGGTCTGGCTTCTCGGAGTGCGTGCTGTGATGGCCTGGCTGTCTCGTTGTGCTTCTTCTTCTGCTCCCCCCCGTCCCTCAAGGCACACGGGGGTGATGCAGGCGTGTACGGAGCAGGCTGCAGAGTACTACTCCGTACAGACCTACACCTTGATGATGCTATTAGGAGGCGACAGGGCCAGACGGCAGGGGGCGTGGCATACCCCGGCCAGCCAGACTCCGCTTTCTCTCCGCCATGCGGGACAGGGGATGAGGGCTGCAAGAAGAGACACGCCCCCCCTGACTGACCCTGGGTGCTGCTGGACTGTTGGTACCTACAGCACCAGAGCAGTCGAGTTCAATGTCTGTGTGTGTGCCACGGCAGACAAGGGGGGCAGCAGAGTTCTTGTGCAAGAGATGAAGACGCCGACAGCCAACCTTGATTCTAGTCTGGCCTCGACAACACCAGGCCCTGCGTGTCTCTTGTCTCTGTCTGTCTGTATTGTCTGTATGTCTGTATGTCTGTATGTCTGTATGTCTGTATGTCTGTATGTTTGTATGCTCCGACTGTCGAATTGCCTGTCTCTTCATGTCTCTGTTCCACCTCCGGCCATTTCCATTCGTCTCGGTACCAGGACCCCCTCGAGCCATGCATGTCTGGCACCGGGAAATGGAGAGGGGTGCAACAACAGGGCTGGTCCAGCAAACAAGAGGGTGGGGGGTGCGAGGCCGTGAATGAGTTGTGCATGCATGCCGTGCAAAGCAAAAATGGCCAGTGCCGGGGTGTGTCGAGGTGCACCGGACGGATGGAGAGAGATGGATATGAATAGGTGTCTGTACACAGAGCAGCAGCAATAGGGGACGAGACACGGGCTACAACTACACCTCCACCGGACCTGGAGACGGTCGGGCATGTCCAGCAAAGTCGATATCGGGCATTGCTGGCGGCGATGGGATTCTGCCGTGCAGAATCCAAGACACGCAAGGCGTGCGTGCAGCCGCTGCACACGACGGACCAACGGGGCAGGCCAAATGCTCGTCGCCGCTTCTTCTCTTTCCCCTTCTGCCCTCTTGGCTCGCTGTCTCGGACGGCATCGTCCTGTCGGAGCAAAAGAGTTGCAATGTCATGCTCAGCAGACGTCGCCGAGACCCATGCCCCAGGGACCGACGGGACCTCTCGATTCGAGCATCCGGCAGCATCATGCAAGACAAGACTCGACGGGGCCCTTGCTCCTCCGGACGGCACTTGGACGACACCCATGACGGGCTCCATCGCGTCCGCCGCAACAGGAGGAGATGCTGTAGTGGTGAGGCGCGTCTGCATACATGTGCGTAGACCCGGGGCCCGGCGTGCAGTCGACGGTCCCGTGAAGACTGACATGCACTGTGCGGTCTCCAGCAGTGAAGTTTGTCTTTGGAGATGCGGCCTGTGAGCACGCATGACCCCCTTCACACATGCGGCAGCCTGGTCATAAGCGACCGGATGAGCGCTTGAATCTCAAGACACCCGTCGGCGGGTGTCATTGCGCTGTCTGGAGCGAGCGGCATCGCGATGAGGAGGCCACCGGCGCAAGGAGGGCAATCCTTCGAATGAATCGGAAAAGATGAGCCAGTGAGCGGCATCCGTAGACCGGCGCCGGCCCCATGCAGAGCAGCGACACGGTGTCGTCGGGCACTGACGTACGAGGCTAGGCGGGCAGACGGTCAGTTGGACGCGGTAGGTGAGATGAGGTGTAGATGGTGAGCCCGCGAGGTGAGCTCCGTCCGCTTGATTGGGCGTTGCGGACGATCCTGGCACCGGCCAAAGGGGGCTGGGTAGGGCCGAGTCGGGGAGGGCTCGTCGAGCCAGCACGTCGGTGCATATCTCGTACATGGTTAGACAGACGTACGGACGTGCATACATACATTGACGTGCACAACCCCCCATCCATGCGAGTACAGATGGGATAAACAGTTGCGTCAAAGCGCCCGGGGCTTGGTTCGGGAGCGATTGGGACCACGATGGCCGCCATGTGGGTGCTGAAGCTGCCATCGCGTGGGAAAGCCCACGAGCCTTCCTCCCTGAAGCCCGTGGAAACATGGAAACATGTGGGCTAACCAGGCCGAACTATCAAGCACTTGTGCCGAGTAGCTCCCTCCAATATCGCCCTGATCCCTGCCCCCCGTCATCGGCGACAGCAGCCCCAAGGTCGGGGCTATCAAGCTGTACCGCACACATCACGGCCTGGCAACGCGTGCGTGCCAAGGGCTCCCTGTTGCATCGACCTTGGCCGGTACATGCGTGGCACATTGTCGGCTGGTCCGTGGCCGTCTCGTTGCCCGCGTCGAGGGACCCTGATGATCCGTGATGGAGGACGACACCGACTTGACGCTGCTCCTCGACAGGCTCGTCCCCCAACGACAGCTTCGCCAACATGGGCACGCCTCGTTGCCCGCTCGTGGCCAGTGCAATTCCATCCAGTAGGCGTCTCGAGAACTCGGCCAAAAGGGGGTGGTGCGTGCGAGCCTCGGCGTCCTCCTCGTCCAATCCCTGGCCGTTCTTGACCGACGCCGCCCATCCACCATGTGCGCCGACGTCGCTCAACAGGGGGCCTGCTCTGCCTATTAGCCTCTGCTGTCGTCATCGTCCCCCTCTCGAAGCTTACCCTCCTCTGGCGCAAATGCTTGGCCAGATCCCGCCCCGTCTTGGTCCTGCTCCTTTGGGCGGCCATGGGGGCGTGCCGAGCATCGTCGTCCTCTCGTCCCGTCCAACGGAGCATTGGATCCTCGAGACTTTTGGGATGACACGGCGCCCCGTCCCACGTGGTTGCCGTGCCCGTTTACTCCAGCTCCCCCCCTTTCGCCTGTCTGTGCAATCAAGGCTCTCTCCGCGTCAGACACATCGCCGCCTCGCTCGTCCTCGCTGCCCGATGGCGCCGTCGCTTTTGCAAGGTCACATGCTGCTGCGACCTTTGACTGCGGCACGTCCAGTCGAATCAATCGGCTTGGTGGGCTCTCTGGATTCATCCGTTGGCCCTGGGGCCGTCGCGAGAGACAGCAGCAAGCTCCTCCTTTTACTCTATCGCGGTCCAAGGGCTGGCGCCAGTCGGCCCCATCAATGCCCCATCAATGCCAGCTCCCTGCCTTGCATGCTCCTTGGCTGCCCCCCTCAAAGGTCGATGCCGCGGAAAGGCCCGCCCCGCCCGAGCGAAGGGGGCTGCCCATGATCCACCTGCAAGAACCATTGCCGTTTGTGCGATTCGGGCTGTGATTCGACGGCTTGGTTCTACAGTGTACCCGGTACTCCACGGGAGGGAGAGCGGGCTTGGTTCTACATGCGTGATGTGGCAGCATCGATGCCGGGATGCTCGCGTTGCGGCCACGCTCTGGCCGAGCATCTGCGGCTTTCGGGAAGCCGCTCGTTGGCAGGCCGCTGCGGCCGAGGCGGCAATTGAGTCAATCAACATTGCCTTGAATCCTTGACAAGGGCCGGCACCGGCAGGGCCTCGCCGACTCCGGGCTTGGATCCAAGACCGGACGTCTTGGCCTGGGAGCGTTGCAGCCCTGATCACGTACATGATGCTCAACAAGATGATCAAGGGGAAATCTCAGAGGCTGGCATCATCGTATCATCAAGCCAAAAAGGTAAGCGACTGTGAAACTGACCGCCCCCCTGGTCACTGGGGTAAAGGGCACACGGCATGACCACCCGGTCACGAAGACGACGTGACGAATCTGGGGGGGCAAGAATACAGGAACAGGCTGGTGTCTCGCCGCCGAGTGCTACGAATACAGTACTTGCAACACACGCAAGTAATCAACGAGTCTCGCCGTCTCGTGCGCCGCTCGAGCGCCTGGCTGGCGGACGAACACCACGGAATCCGGGCAGGTCCCAACGTCGTGTAACGGGGCCGGGGCGTCCTTGCTTTTGGAGCTCCAGTATCTCTGCGGGTTGCCCTTCGAGCAACAAGTCTCACTGGACCTGGCCGAGCCCTTTCCCCTTGCGCCCTCGCTGGCCTTCGAGAGCCTTCCACGCGTCGGGGATGGGCGAGCACCTCGATGGACCGGGGGGTCGTTCCCTTGGCTCGCCCGGTCTGTGCCCGACGCAGGAACTGGCCTCGCCCAGCCCTGCGACGAGGGGGAGCTGTTCAAGGCAATAAACATGTCAAGTTGACAGCATATGTATGTACGAACGCAGGCACAGAGGCACGCACGTTGGGGAGACGACGCAAATGTCCATGCACAGCGACATGCAGGACGACGCTGCCGCCGACGGCTGCGTCTATCCGGCCTCGAGCCTTTGCAACGGCGTGCAATTTGCGGAGGCGAGAGAAGAGGAGACGAAGGTCTCTGGCCTATGTCTCGTGTGACGGCTCCCCCCTTGCGCGAGCCCGTGGCAGCTCATCGTGGGCAACTCGTCGGGGCATTCAAGTCTGGGGGTGTTGGCGAGGGCAAGTCGTGCCAGAGACGCCGGCACCATATCCCCTCTCTCGTGCCTCGTCCGTCACCACGGGCGGGAAACTGTCTCGCTATTTCCTCTTGTGTCTGCCGTGCTGGCCTCCCTGACTCTTCTGCGCATGTCCAGCCAAGGTTCAACCCTGTACGGCTACTGTCGATCAGCCTGCCTGTCCGCCCCTTTCCCTGCCTCGTCTCGAAGCAGCCGTTCCGCAGCCGCGTCCTATTTCCCCAAGTCGACCGGCCGGGACGTCGAGATGTGCCTGGATTCTACAGAGGTGGCAAGCACCCGTCGGATGCGGGCTCGGACGCATCGATCAAGGAGAGGCAAGATTGGTGAAGGGGGAAATGATAAAAGAGGACCAGTTCGTCGCTTAGCCGTACGGGCAGATGGTGCGTACGCGAAACCCCACGCCGGCTCAAGCACAGGAGACGCCTTGTACGACGCGTGTTAGTCCTGGTCCTCTGGAACGAGCTGATCGTCGCAGGGCCAGGGGGGTCAGGCGGCCAATCAGACATGTCCCAGCAGCTTCTCTCCTCATACCCATGACCTGGACTCGGTTTCCCGTCGGCATGGCGGTCGCCTCTTAACGCCGACCGGGGAGGCCAGGGAGGAAGAGATGCCGGTGTCGTCTGGCAAGATTCAATATTGGAACCCCCCCTCCCGAGAGCCATGGCCCGTCCAGTCGTGCCGAGGCAAGAAGCCGAGACCTTTTCGTCTAGTCTCGATGATGATGGGTTGGGAACACGGAAGACGGTGAAGACCGGCAGCACAAAAGGACGGGGTTCTCGTGTCTAACCCCATTGCATCCCAACGGCCACGGCGCAGCCCTGAGGCCATCAGAGGGTGAGTAACGTACGCACAGCACTGCAACAATGGAGTCTGGGGGCGATCCAACTGTCATATTTGCAAGGGGGAGGCACATGCGCATGGGGTGCCCGGGTCTTCACGCGGACTGGCTCTGGCCTCGCCTAGTTACTGGACTGAAGTGAATGACCTACATGAAGAGTTGTTTTTTCTCCTACCCTTTCTTTTCCTATTCGGTTAGGGTCCGTTCCCCGGAGACGCGAAGCACCTACGATGAGATGCTCACGATCCTGTATTGCATATACGCAATCACCAACAAATGGCATCAGATACTCGAGATTGGCTGCCAAGGGGGACTTGCAACGAGTCGGATAACTTTGCTCACTCATTCCTCGTCGACTGCCTTTCTCGTCGGCCCGTAAGCTTGGGCAGTGCCCTGGGATGGCCCGGTTACCCGGCAGACGGCATCTCCTCCTCATCCTCCCCCCCTTCTCCCTTGATCCCGTCTTGATCGAGCCGAAAACACGGCACACCCAGGATCAAAAGGCCCCCCCTCGTTGTGCCTTCCTCCGTGCGTTGTAGCGGCCGAATCTTACGGCCGATTCGGGGAAAAGGCTGTGGAGACGACATCCCGGAGGCGCCACAAGCTGCGCGCGGCTCCATCCAAAGCACGGGGTGTGCCGCTTCCCTCTGACTTCTATCACATTTTGCTTTTTCTGGTGCTTCTCCTTCACCTCGACCAAGTACCCGCAGCTACGGCCAGCATGGTTTGGTGGCTTGATATGGGCGGATGCGCGCGCATGTGTCCATCGAGGGCGCGGATTGCATCGTTGCCTTGGCCTCGGCCCCAGGAGGAGCATGGCACCATGGAGCCATGGCGGGAATGGCGTCAACACCTTGCCCTTGATCAGGCCGTGCACGTCCGACTCTTCATCGGAGGGTTGCTTGCGATGCTGTGGCGTTTCTTCTCCGCAAAGCGTCAGATGGGGGAGCCTTGGACGTGTGCCACGGTGCTCATGGCATCGACCTTGACATCCTGGCATTCCACTAGGTTGCTCGTTGAAGACTCAATAATCAACGTGTCCCGTTGGAGCTTCTCCTGCATTGCCCTGATACGCTTGGCCGCAAAAGTTGGCCGCTTGGCCGCCTGGGACGCCGACAACTCGGAGCCGCTATCGATCAAGCAAGCATGCCGGCGACGATGTGGCGTAGCGTTCTTCGACAGAGTGGTTCACCTTACTTCGTACAGTATTGTTCTTTCTTGTCTGTTCGTATTTGCCCCTCTCATTCGTGCTTCTCCCAACCTCCTCCCGCTCCTCCACGTCCCTTTTCCTCCCGCCCTTCCACACCACCCCTTTCATGCCTCTAATCACCTCGACCCGACCAGTGACGATTAGACCGCCGCCGCCTCGCCCCGTTCCTCGGAGAAAATAGGGACTTATTCTGGTCCAATGATAGGCCAGAGTGGGCCTCACGGATGGCGCCAAAAGAAAGGGCCCCAAAGGGGCGGGACGCGGCGTGAAACAAGTTTACAGCGGCGGTCCGTCTATCCCTCACCCCCCGACAGGCACCTTTACCACACCCGATGACCCTCTGGCCCCCATCCCTTCCCCCATATTCTTCTACTGGCGCCGCCGGCGATCGACCAAACTTTTGGAAAAGGCCGATCCTCCATCTCCTCTGGAGAACAAAGATGGGGGGAAGCGGGGGGTGGACGCGCGGGAGAGACAAAAAAGAAAGGCGAGATTTTGGAAATATCTTGGAGGCACGAACCGGCGTTCCCAAGCTTGATTTGCTTACCATCCGCTTCCTTTTTCTCCCTCCCCAAAGACCTCGCTAGACGACTGTCAGACGGGATATGTGACGAGGCTAGCTCGAAAGCTCCCAAGCCCGGAGCAAGCGCTGTTGCCTCGCATAGGAAAATAAAACGGACGGGTCAAGCATGGCTGGCAAGGGCACCGAGGCGTCAGAGGCCCGTCCCGAAAGGAGAAAGACATTGCTTTCCATTGTTTCATGCTGTTTTCCCTCGTGGACCCCTTTCTTTTTCGCTTCTTTTCCTTCTTCGCCTGCTTCGACGCGCACTCTCCCCAAATTTGCAAATCTGCATGAGCTCACACAGTCCTCAGACAGTTTCAGATTGCCTCGTTGCCTCGCCTGTCGCGAGAAGGGTGGCATCATGGCTCTCAGGCGAGCGTAATCTGCCGGCACGTCACACTCGAGAAGCACCAGGCTGGCCGAAGGAGGTGTGTAAACCGCCACCTTGGGGGCCTCGACAGCCGACCGGGTCGCGATGCCGACACGGACGTTGATCCGTTGCGGCCATTACATGATGGCTTGCCTATCCGTGAAATACAGACGAGGCTTACACGACTGACATGATGGATGCAGCATTCGGATTCTTCCAAACCCTGTCCCAGCTCGCGCAGATAGGGCGAAAGGGGAGGAGGGGGCGTGTGAGCCATGTCGGCCCAATGACACGGTTGTGGGAAGACAATTTGGTCTGGCACTTGGGCTGCAAGTGCGAGCTCCCTCCGGTGTCCCCAACCACGAACCGGCCCAGACCGTGTTGTTATAGTCGCCCATCCCCGTCCTCCAACGAGAGCCGGAGCAAACGTCCCTCCCCATGGCCGGTAATGCCAGGAGGGCGGGAAGCCGTCATTAGGCTCGGCATGGGCGGTTGGGCGGGCAGAATAGCGACATGACAGACGGCAGACGTCGAGAGGAAGCAGGCCGGCCGAGGCCGTCGTTGTTGGGCGTCTTTGCGACCCCCATCGCGATCCCCCGTGACCTTGCCATTGTCCGAACCACCAAGCTGGTCCAGCGAATCCCATGACTGGCATTTGGCCGCTGACGATGCCCTTGGCCTCGACCCACAAACGCGGCAGCTGGGGAATAGGGCTGGGGCCGGGCCAGGGGGTGAGCAAGAGAGGGGAAGAGGGGACGCGGGGATAGGGGGCGTATTCGTAGGTGCTGCTGGAAGGAAATGGAATGAAGCCGCCCCCCTGTTTGCCCGTTTCATTGGCATCGAGCCAATGCTTTCTTTTTTGTTTCCTCCCCGCCGAATCGTCTCTCCTGCTCCTTTCGGCAGATGCGAGCCAATCTCTCTCGCCTATGCCAATTGCTTTTTCAACCTTGGTCGTCTCAGCTGCCTCGCCTGTTCTCGTGCCGAACTCTGCCTCCAGCTGAACCGCAACTCTGGATTCCCGGGCATATAAGACCTTGCTCGGCTCTAATATTGCCTGTCTCTTGCTGCGGGGGATCCTCGATCGTATCTTTCAGAGGGCATCGGCACTGGTCCCACGCGGTTCGATGTGCGTGTCTCCGTCTGCTAGCAGCTGCACAAAACCGACGGCACCGTCCGACGCAACATGGTGAATGGCGGAGTTTAAAACCAGGAGATCATGTGCGTACCGGTCCGCATGCATCAGACCGAGAGCCTATGCACAAAGTGCCGGTATCGGGGGGTGGCGTGAGGCTATGGATAGATCAACGTCGCCCGTATACTTGCCGTGTCATGAATTACAGCAGCTCCTCGAGTGCGGGCCGACAAACCATGCGCCCCCGCTTCGATCCCTTTGTCTATTCCGAAAGAGAACTAAGTTAGACATCCAGACTGCGGGAGCTGATAGACCGTTAGACCGTGAGCCTTGCTACCGAGCGCCGCCTGAGAAGGAGGCCCTAATGTCCGATTACTGGGCGGGCCGTTTGAAGACTCACCTCTCGGCCATAGATGGCGTTCTGTTTCAGGCCCCGGTCAGGCATTGTCTCTCCGCTGCTGTCGACTGGTTCGTCACATGGCCATGACCAGGAGTGCCAAGAGCGGTCCTCGACTCCGAGATGCTCCGAAGAGACGAAGACGAAGTGAGTCGACGATAGTTTGTGCGTGAGCTGTCAGACCGTGGTGGCAAATCTGGCACCTGGCGGAAGCCTCTGAAACGGAAGAGAGCTGTTTTGGCCTCGAGCACTCAGCGGGCTCGCGTCCCACTTCGTCTCATCTTCGCCGTCGCCCCTCCCATCTTTTCCGAAGATCAGGGCTGCAGGATGGCGTCGCAAGGCTACGACGCTGGTCGCGGCGCTGAATACTGATTCAAGACTTGCTCTGCTGGAACAGTTACTCTGTTTGCGGGGCCCCGTAGAATCCCCTGCCCCGTCCTGGCCCTCGCTCTTACAGTATTTCCAGAAACGCCAGGCCCAACCTGGCATCTCGTCTCATGATATCTTGTCTTGTTAGGCCGAAGAGTCTCGTCAGTTGAGATTTGCTCTCGATGTGTCATCATATCTAAGGCCAGACGAAGAGGGGGCATAAGTTCATAACCTCCTCCAATATTTTCATCGCGTCTACAAAAACAACCCTGGTGGTGAACTCGATCAATCCGGGAGGTTTCTCACGGCAGGCAGGAGAAGCAAAGGCACTCTGTTGCGCTCCCCTAACAAGCCGAGCCGCAGTGGAGTAAATCGCGAATAAAGTGGTCCGATTCTGCTTGGTCTGGGGTAAGGGGTCGAATCTGAGGAGAAGCGAGGCTCCCGCAGGCCCCAAGGAAGACTGTCCCTGACATGAAGGCCGTCACGTTTCCGAAACGTACAATTGCTTCTCCTGTTATACGTCATCACATTACGATACTTCGGCGTCTCCGTCAACTTCCCAAGGCCCTCGACGTTTGGCCGAAGAGATCACTCAACCGAACGTGTGACGATACTCAGCAGTATCTTGTCCAAGCAGTCACGTAAATGGGGTTTCGGTTCTTTCCGAGTCCCGGCATGGGCATGGAACAGAGTATCATCGCGTTGGCCGCAGCGACCCAGTCCTGCATTGTCTTTATCGTTTCGGGTCGTACGTTGGGCAAGCTGAACGTCACATGACGACGTGTGTCCTGCGGCTGGACGTCAGGGTGCTATCGTCACGATGTCTCCGCCCCGAATGGTCCGGAGCAGCTCGGGCATCAGGCTGAGCCGCTCAGGGACGTCAATGGTCAGCTCGGCGAGCTCTTTGAACTCAGCAAAGCACAATCAGGCATAATATTATGCGGGGCGAGAAGTGAACCATGGCTCATTCCATGCTCACTGGCGTTGCGGGTGAAGATATGTGCGCCCAAATGCGATGGTGTGCGCTTCAGGAAATGTTATGATTAGTTTTATGCAGATAGGAGCCGCAAAATCGCGCCTCTTACGCTCAGGCTTTGGTCAAATTTGACTTCGGTGGCCTATGTGTGCCTGGTGAGCAATGTTAGTTTCTGTGAGAAACGTCGTGGCAAAAAGGCTGTTAAGTAGGGCGCAGATTCAAGGCTGTGACTGAACTGCGGTGTTCAAACAAGAGAAGTTCATGAACTGTAGCTTAAGGAACGATGTGAACAAAGTTCAAAGATGAATAAAGATATAATTCCCGCAAAATAGGCTTGCAGAACCTCTCCTAGTGCGAATCTGATGATCCGCGACGTTCACGACACTTCGAGCTTGCGACTTTGCAGGCATACGAGCCTCCTTTGATGAAGACCCCGAGCTCATGTGATTCTAGTTCTGCACAATCAGCTGCTTGTCGCTCTCAGCTCGACATGCTTTGCGGTAAAAGATTGTCGCGCGACTTTCACACAAGCTGTTGTGGACATGGAAGCTCAAGCCTGGCTTCCTGCGCAAGTCATCATCCCGACTACCATGACAATTGGGGGAGCCGCACCGCTATGAAGGACGAAATGCGTACCTACCTATCCTGCTGCCTTGTGCAGGTACGAACCCGAGTTCTTGGGTGCTGGCTCATCCAACAGTGAGTTGTTTCGGTAACTATAGCGTGATAAGTGTCCTGAAGCTGCGTGTTCAGGCTGCCCTCGTACTGAGTGAACGGTGAACAGCTGTCAACGGGTGATTCTTCGGTTCCAAGAGCAGGCAAATGCCATGGTAAGAGTCAGCTGCCCACGCCTTCCTCTGCAGCTGTTCACGCGGATACATATAGACGAGACACGCCTGCGCGCTTTCGATTTTTTTCATCACCTCATTCTCTCTCTTTCATATCCCTCCCGCCTCTCATCAACGAGGCCGCGTCCTAGGAGCAGAGATAACAACGCATCACGACTCGACTCTCATCAGCCTTTACGTCGCCGCACACACTCAACAACTGTATCGATGCCTCCTCAGCGCAGCGCAGCGCCCGCAGCCATGGCTAACCGGAATCCAAGATTCGACTGGCGCGACTCCATCGCGGATATCATCAAGAAGGACATGACTTCACCAGTCGCAGACCCGGAAGGTAACATGAGCCCTGACCGGGTTGACATGCTTCTTCGTATCGCCGCTGATCAGAAAAACCGAGCTCTTGTGGCGAGAGCAGGCAACTCATCCGCGCAATCGTCTGCAGGTCTGCACACTCCTCAAGATGATGGCAGCAGACGTGGTTCTGCATCAGTCTGCCATGAGCACTCCCGCAACGAATTCGACGAGGACATGGATGTCCGCGCCAACCACGATAACCGCCCGGTCGTTCGTGTAGCGCCAGTTCTACCTCCTCGTATGTTGACCCTCTGATGGTTCCCGTTACCATTCTTGGACCGGATCTGTTTTACTAACGTCGATACGCACTGCAGAACCCCCGGCTAATTGCCATACTTATTACCTTGCCAGGCTCATGCGAAATCGATCCCTTCGACTCATCCTGGAGCATTCGGTCTCTCCTGCCGACCCACCTATCGTCCGTTTTGTCGATCGCCAGATCACAGAAGTTGGCCTCATCATGGCTGAAATGCTGCGCACGTATTCAAATCTGCCCATCCTTCGTCTGCCCCGAGCGCTAGACCTAGATATTGGTCTGGGTTGTCTGCGAGGAGTGCCACATGGGGTCGTGCGAGCGCCCTCTCCGGACGATGCCATAGATCAGGTGGTGCATGGATCTATACTAGAACACGTGTGGGCTGATCTGTCCCCCGAAACCAAGCACGACGTGGCTCGACAGCTCCGCAAACTGGTGATCCAGATGCGGAAGACGCCTCAGCCCGTCCCCAGAGGAGACCATCGAACTGTTGGCTCCGTCGTCTCGAACGGATACTCTCTGATGCTCGACAAGAGCCCGGAAAAGACCTACTGGGTCGTGCGTTACCATCCAACGAGGGACCATTTTGTGGCATTCTTGAGCGCAACGCTGCATCCTAGGGTGCCGCATCTCGTTGCGGCTTCAATTACGGAGCAATTTGGTCTCTCGGGAAATCTGCTGCTTTCCCATGGGGAATTGAGCCCACGCAACATTATTGTGCGAGACGGAAAAATCATTTCCATCACCGGATGGGACTATGCCGGTTGGTATCCGGAGTGGTGGGATTACGTCAAGTTCTTTGACGCCTGGACGGGCCCGAACAATCAAGATTGGTACAATTATGCCGACGAGATATTCGCCACGTCTTTTCCGAAAGATCTTGTCGCGTACCAGGCCGTGATTCGAGGCCGCAGCGACTGATCAACATCGAGTGCAGCCAAAATGGGCCTGGTGAAGGACCACAGGAAGAGGCATTGCGAGAGGCATTGTTCAACTCTGTTTTGGTGTTAGGACATATTGGAGGTTGGATGAAGCGGGTACGGTAGGGAGTCGAGGTGATCAGTGACTAGCATCGTACAATGCGTGGATAGTTGTCGATGTATGAATATTAGCTTTGCTTCGCTCTAGTGTACAATATGACTTTTGCAATCCCTTTGCATGACACACTACTTTTCAAAGCGCTTTGCAACGGTGCCCCAGTTGATGACGTTCCAGATGGCACTAAAGTACTCTACCTTGCGGTTCTGGTACTGAAGGTAGTAGGCGTGCTCCCATGCGTCAATGCCGAGGAGCGGCTCCAGGTTTCCGGTCACCGGGTCCTGGTTGGCCCGGGTGACGAGGCTCAAGGTGCCCGAGGCCTTGTCTTTGACGAGCCAGGCCCAGCCGGAGCCTTGGATGCCGGCGAGAGCGGCATTCGTCTGCTTCTTGAGGTTGTCGAAGGAGCCAAAGTCTTCGCTAATGGCCGTCTTGACTCCTGTCAGCCATTGCTCGACTCATGAGTCCAACATAAGAGAAGGCGACGCACCATGAGCTTGCCCTCGGGTTCGCCGCCGCCACCCTTGCCGTTGGGGGCGAGGTTCTCCCAGAAGAGGGAGTGGTTGACGTGGCCGCCACCGTGGAAGTTGAGGAGCGGCGCCTGGGCCGCGGCAGCCTTGCTGTCGTTCTTGTGCTGGGCCTCGGACAGGGCCTCGACGGCGGCGTTGAAGCCGTTGACGTAGGTCTGGTGGTGCTTGGAGTGGTGGAGTTCCATGATTTGGCCGGAGATGTGAGGCTCCAGAGCGCCATAGTCGTCTGCATCTGCGTCAGCGGAAAAGCCAGCAAAGGCCCATACGGAGTGAGGAATGGAGGGAGACGCCGCACATGGGAGATCCGGGAGCGTGGCCTTGCCGCGGACAAAGCCGGTCGAGGCAGCAGCGGCCAGAGGCTTTGCGGCACGGGCTCGGAGGCCGGCGCGGAGTGCGGGCGCAGTGCGCAAGAGCGTGGAAGGCATGGTAAAGGGCTTCGAGCTGGCAATGAGCTGATTAGATGTCTGTAAGCGTTGTGTCTCTTGTCGTGAGGGGGGCTAGCTGAGTAGTGGTGAAGCCGGAGAAGGTGTACCGAGATCGACGGTGCGCGCGGGATTTGGGCGAATTGACGGCGGACAGCAACGGACGGCAGATGGGTGGGTATAAGATGTTGGAGTAATCGACACTTACCCAATCGTACGAGAGACGCAGGTGGTGGTGGTGGTGCCCGTGGAAGTAGTTAAACGGGAGAGGTCGCAATTGGAGGTGGATTGGTAAAATGATGTCAAGGAGCCCTGCAGCTTTGCCTCGGACAACCGAGCTCGTCGCTGCTTGAGCTCAGCTTCACGTCATAAGCTATGGGGTGGCAGCCACAGCAGATCCCTGCCGTCTGGCGAAACGGCCCGGGGTCCAGGGGTGAGGGAGGTGTGGCGCGTGAGGCGCAGGCGCTTTTGATTTGTAAATGCAGCCCATCTGATTGGATCATTGACCGACCGTCTCATCTACACCGACTCCATGAGTCCATCTTCAAAATCAAGAGCCCTAAACGGCAGGGCACAGTATGTGGTGAAGGCATTTGCGCAAGTCACTCGGATACGATTGCATCAAAATCGATCAACACGGCACCATCCTCGGAGCCGATGCGTACTCGGACGTGTCAAGACGGGTAAGCCGTTTACGAGTCTCGGATGCGAGCGGCGGCCGGAGGTTCCCCACCCCGATGCGCCCGAGGACATTTGAGAGCGAAAGCGCGAAGAGCGGAGTGACTGGGCGATGCTACACGAGTCCATGTATCATGAGCAGGAACTTTTCCGCCCGCGGCAGTGTAAATATTTCCGCAGTTTACCTAGAGTAGGCTCGACGACTGAGCGTGAATGCGATATCGATGTCGGCGCTGACGTAATCGCCTCTCAACGCGTCTCCTCCGCTCGGCCACTCTCAACAGCGAAGACCGAGTCTCGGCATCGTCGCCCCATGAACAGCGCCCACTCCATGTCGAGGCAAAGGATACGCAGCATCACCAGCAGCGTCTGTCCAAGATGTCGTACTACGATGTAGATGCCATCCTGACAGATGCAGAGGTACGCAGATCTGTCCCCCCTCTGGTGCCACGGTTCGTTGCCCAAAACAACTAAAAGCCGCGCCGCAGAAAGTCCCTTGCCGATTCGAGCTCGACGTGCCGTACCTCGGCCACCTCGACTCGTCGTCGTCGACGGGCCTCAAGCCCGGCACCGCGCTGTCTCTGCCGCTGTGGCTGGCCGAGATGCTGGCCCTCGCGGCCACGGGCGACGACGCGCGCGCGCCCCTGACGCTCAACCTGCCGCCG
>KQ030508.1:364465-433944 GCA_000956045.1 Hirsutella minnesotensis 3608 | reverse complement strand
GGGGGGGGGGGGGGTACCTATAATGTTTCCTTGTCGTTGGAGTTGGACACTGACGGGGTGTTCTGGAAAGACGGAGTCGCAGAGCCGCATCATGGCAAAGATACCCACGCTTCATTCAGACGCCAAGTGCTGTCTGTTTCCGATTCTCATTACATACAATATATTCTCTCTAGAAACCCCTTGCCGCAGGTCTACGTCGGTTCGCCAGATCCCATCCAGCTCGTGCCGTCAGGATCACCATCCCAGCTGTCATCCAGCCAAACGTAAGAAGCATGTCGCTCATCTCTAGCAGCAAAAAATATCTCCCGGAATGTCGCAGCACGAACAAAGTGGCCATCGTGACCGCCGAGACGCACATAAGCCCAAGCAGCGCAGTCAAGGATGGAGTCTTTCGCAACAGCGACTTCATCGCTCTGGCGCTCAGCATAACCACGACACAGAGCCAGCGAACTACCAGACAGACGAGCAAGCCGAAGCTGGCGGGAGAGGCTAGTATCAGGCTGAGCAAAACATTCCGGTCGCGAGGCTGTCCGCTGCTGGTCATGAGGAGCTTGCTCACGGCGTAGATATGTGCAGCAGCCCAGCACGTCTCGGCGTAGCAGCGCTCCGCCAACGCCAGAATTGTGAGCAGCACGAGCGCTCGTCTTGTTTTGTATGCTACAGCCGGCCTATTGTCTTCACCTCGGTTCCCTGTCCGGCTCGCCACGGCCATTATTCCATGTACGGCGTGATAGATGGCGACTTCGAGAAGCACCCAGCGAACCAAGTCTGCTCGAGATGATTCGATGCTCTCCAGGGACGTCATGATGAGCCCGTGCGGAGACGTTCGCGCCAGCTTCATTATCGCAAAGGGCGTGTGCCAGGCAAACTGGCCGAGCCAAGGCGTGAGGATGCGACGGATGTGGTTGGCCACGACGGCGACTGTGAGGCATGCCGCGCCATATGTAAAGATGCCATCGCTTGTCGCACAATAGTGTCCTGTCTTTGGCTTTCCTTGGACGAAGAAGGGCTCCAGAGGATGCATCAACATTGTCGAAAAGGTGCTCATCTTCTCGACTGATTAGTCTGACTAGTGAATCATGGACGGCTTCGGCGCCGAGTTTAGAATAAAGAGTCGCAGCCTCGTCCTAGATATTGTCAACCCTTACGGGAGAGGGCCCATGCGGCTCTAGAAAAAATGGCAATGAGGTTAAGTACGATGAATGGCGCGGTTACAAACTATCGGCGTGCTTTGTTTCAGTTGGACAGAATAAGACTACCTACGGAGTCTCGCATCAATTAAACAGGCTGGCATCAATCGGCGTCACTCCAGCGCACTCATTCTGTCCCTTTTTGGAATCCACCATTCAATACTATTCGGATTTAGGGAGGTAGTTTGCGAGAATATATCTTGCTTTAGTGAGTCGTTTCCGTGTTAAATCTGCCCCCCCTGACGAGACCAGCCGATTCGGTCATCTTGAGCCGCCGGGACACACCAATCATTCCACGATTGAGAAATGTGCGTTTGAATTCGTGATTGCAAATAACTCCTGATACCTATGAGTGCCAAGAGGCAGACGACTTCTCCACGCACTGCTGCAAACTCCGTGCGCGAATGCCTGATCCCAGGAACAGTCCACGCCAACCACCCCGTTAATCTCAATCCGTGACTGAACCCTTTCATATCATCCTGTTAACGTGAGTGTTCTTACATCCCAGTTCTGCCGCTCGTGTCTGAGCGAAACGTATCCCGCCCTCCCATGTGCACAAGATGCCGCAAAGAGAGAGCCCCGAAGAAACCACAAGAAAGGCATTCCAGCCAACGCCTGCGACCAGCATCAAAACATCGGAATATCTAGCGCAGAGAAAGGATATTGTGATGGCTAGTAAAACAGTAATCGAAAACGGCCGTCAAATCCTGAATAAAGATAATGTTTTTCTGTTTTGCAACGTTATATCCTCGCTCAGAAAGTCGCCTTGCGTGTTGACAAGAGAGATCTAGAGAAATACATCATTTCGTCATTACCGTCATCACATAGAAACCAGTCCCGCGTTTCGTATGGGTAGATTTGGAAGTCGTGGACAACGCCCCAACGCCATTGACGAGTCAGGCCGGGCGGCCCTCAAGACACTGAGTTGCTTTCAACGTCTTCCATCGTCCACAGGTATCCCGGCGCCGCTTGGTTCGCGTCGTAGAGTGAGGTGGCCAGGGATGATGCGTCAAAAGACGGCGCGCCCATGTCGTAGGGTGACTTGACATCCCCGTAAAACGTGTACTCGGGGCTCGACTGCTCGTGACACGCCATGTGGGCGTAGCCCATGTAGCTCATGGTAGGGGCGCTCGCCGTACCGGCAGAAAAGTCGAAGCTGGCTGCCACGTCTTGCATATAACGCCCGTCAGAAGCAGCGGTTGATTGCGGGCCGTATACTCCTTTGATGCCTAGGCCGGCCGGGCCGCCGTCTAGATCGGGACGCATAGTCATGTTGACGTCCTCGCCCGATTCAAAGGTCTCGTCCTCCATTTCAAATGAGTCGTCGAGCGCGTTGGAGCCATCGCTGGCGACGTGCACCTCCTCGTACCACAGCTTGAGGTCAGACATGGGCGGCCAGTCGCCTCCTCCTTTGCCCCCGCGCCTCTCCTCCGACGGGCTCTTGTTCTTGCCCCTGGGCGCCCTCGGCTTGAAATGGGTGCGGCGCAGGTGGGCGGCCGCGTTGTAGTAGGCGCCGTACTGCTTCTTGGACGTGCATGCCCGGCATTCTGAGAGCGGGTACAGCGCCTTGACGTTGGACTGGATGCCGATGGTGGCCGGATCGCGGCAGACGAACTTCTTGACGATGCCCTTGTGCTTGGCGCTGAGATGGCGCCGGAGCTCATGGTCGCCGCGAAACCCATCTGGATGGTCCTCACATTGATTGCAGTAGACCCGTGGATGCTTGGGTCGCTGATACGGTGTTTTTTGCAACGCGACCTTTCCCTCCTTCTTTGTCGGTGCCGTGCTACCGAAAGTCGTTTCTAAGTGTTCCTCTTCGGGCTTGGGGGCGATGAAGTTTCTGGTGCCGTTCTGTCTGTAGCGTTGACTGGCCTCTTTATATCGCCTCTGGAGGTTGGATCCGGTAGATCTGAGGCTGGCGGCGCTGTTGCCGGACACGGAGCGCTCCATGGATGTCGATATTCTGCCGCGTGGGAAAAAGCCGGCGTTCAAGCTCGGGGCAGATGAAGGATGGCCTCGCATAATCTCCCGAGCGAAACTGGACCCTGCGCCAAAGACATCGCGATAGCTGGATGAGGCCGCGATATTGACGGCGGCAGAGGCATGCTTGGGCTCAAGTCCCATGGACGTATCCGTCCTCCACGACTGCGTCGACATGTAGCGAAGCATGCTCGCATCGGGATGGCTGTCCATGGAGCTGCTCTGCCGGGTAAGAGGGTGTGCCGCGTCCATGCCGGAGGATCCAGAAACCATTGATGGACAGGCCGATGGATGGGGGCTGTAGTAGGTCTGGGCAGGCGATAGGTACGAGTGTTCGTCGAGCCAGCTTTTGGCCAAGTACTCGTGGGGTGTGAGGCCAACGTCAGGGGCACCCGCATCTTCTTGGACACTCGGAAGCGGCCGACTCGCCGGACTCGACCGGGGGGCAAGGCGGTGGTCTGAGGAGGGACCCGTAGGGAGCCTTTTAAATGATGTGCCTTGGTCAGACTGACTGGATTCACCGCGACTCATACAGCTGGTCTCGTGCTCTTGCTGAGAGACGGCCCTTGGTTGAGTGAGGGACTGGGTCATGCCTGATGGGATGCGAACCTGCTTTCGGGTGTCACTACTGAGACTTTGAGTAAGAGACAAGCTGAGAGACAAGACTTACGGCTGTGGACGTGTCTGCTGTCCGCACGCGTTTCGAGGCCCGACCAGTGTCAGGCGACACAAGACCAAAGTTGTTGACATAGCCAGAACCAAAAGGGTCGACGGCGCCAGGGTGAGGATGGCAAGCAGGCTTGAGGCCGTGGAGAAGCCCGCGGTAGTGTGCCGCAAGGGACTCGTGGACGGAAAGCTGCTGTTCAATCTCCTCTTCCTGGGCGCTGTTGTCGAAGGACAAGTTCATGATGTGGTGACGGGGGGTCTTGTCGGCACCTGAGCCGTGGCGATGGCCTTGGAAAGGAGTACGATCGGACAGGAGTCCCGAGTGGAGGGCCCCAGACGGTCAACAGGGCAAAGCAAAGTTAAGTGTCGTGCGTGGGACAAGGACAAGAGGTTCCGGCGGGTCTTTGAAAAAAGCCGGTCACCACTTAATGTCTGTCAAGAGCTGGCAATATGAGACGAAATGGATGAGGGAGGGAGATCGTGTCAGCCAGGTTGGAGGGAGCCCAAGCGAGTGACGAGTGCCAGCGATTCGATGCGGCTTCGAACAGACGGGGTTCCCATTGGACATGATAATCATCGGGTTGATCTTGGATGCCTTGCTGGGCTTGTCGCGATCAATGGCGGGAGCAGAAAGTAGAAAAGGGGGGGATGGATTGGGCTTCTGCCTGGAGTCTGGTCGCCTCTAGGCGTATGCACGTCCCAACGGAGTCAACCTCACGTCCTTGGGTACTTGATCATGCGTCTGGGATGGAGGGGGCCAAGGAGACGAGATCGGTCGCGTCAAACCTCTTGGTCCCGGAGAGTCTGAGCCCGTCTCGGTGTGGGCAGCCATGTGAGTATACCTGCGCCATGCCCGACATCCAACTGGTCTGTACACTGCATCTCCTTGGGGGAAGACCGGGACCCCTGATGCGTCAAAAGGCACCTGGAAGGGGTGGGAGGACCAGATATAAGTCGGTGACTCGGCGCGTGGTTGGGCGAGGCGCATCGAGGGACGTCGGGGGTCGGGGGCCAAAGGCAACTCTGAGCGGGCAAGGAATACGCGATACACTGCATGAAAGAGGTCGAGCGATGCGACTGTGAAAATGGCTCACCAATGACGGCGACTCTGACGGTCCTGTCCTCCCCGGGCAGGCCGGCAGCCAGCGTTGCTTCGGCAAGGGGGAAGTGGAAGGGGAGCCAGCACGACAGCGCACATGATTGCCCATCGGGGAATGCAAGGTCCGGAACGGTAGATGCTGAGCATTCGAGAATCCCATGGCCGTCTTTCCCTGTCTCGACGCAGTTTCCATTCATGAGAGACACGGTCTGCCAGCTTAAAATAGTTGTCGCTGGTTCAGGTTTGCAAGACAAACGAGTGTTTCCGATCCCCATGCCGCGGACTCCCCGTGACGGGAACTTGCAGAACGCAACCCGTCAGGACTTTGGGGGCCCTTTTTTGGTCGCGTACAAGACCCCTTGCGCCATGTTATGTCCGAGAACAAGGAATCGGGCTTCGCTGAGCGGCTTGGTGAGCTGGCAACGACACTATCGTCCCGGCACTGTGGCTGAGATGGGATGCATTGGCTGCGAGCTGGCCTGGACTCGGATCATGTATCAAGTAGCTCCAGCGCAGAGCCCGGTACCGTCACTGGGGTCATCTCCTTGTTTACGGTTGCCGTTAAAACCGAGTCTGTAGATTGCTGTCCCTCCAAACAGATAACACGGCCAGTGAGACGGCCGACCGTCGCGGAGGTTGCCAGTCTCGCCGTCGCACATTGGATGCCGTCCAGCACGTGTCAAGGGCGGCTACCCGCGGAGCGCTGCAACCGTTGCTCACCTGGCATCTCGTGTTGGCGGGTGAGGGGGCCGATCTATGCCCAAGGCCGAGAGAGTGCCACGAATCTTCAGCAGTTGGCGTGGGAGGGAGGGTTGCGAGGACGCCGACCGAGTCCGTCAGGGATCGATCTCCAGGTGAGGAGTCAGGGCAGGTACTTGCCTTGGGTACCTCACCAGCCAGGCCAGACCCCACCCAAATCCATCGCTGACGGGCTCTATTTTAGGGCCCGCCGGCGAAAGGACAAGCCGCCAGGCCGATTCGGGCGCTAGCGGCGGAGAAGGAGCTGGGGAGTCTCCACTGTTAGCCTCCCCTTCCCCCGCAAACCTCCCGCAACGTCTTCGACTCCTTCTGTTGATTAGCGCCGAAGAGCGGGCCGCCGCATTTGCCGCCCGACTGGGCAGGTTCGCATCTCTTTGTACCTGAGCCCAAGTCTCGACGACTCTCCCTCGACTCTGACGCGGCCAACCTCGAAACTCGTCCTGGCCGAGCCACGGCTGTCGTTCCTCCAAACGCCACTGTCAGATCCGCCTGCCTAGGCTGACCGGAGGAACAGCGGGAGAAAGAGTTTGGCGTCATGTACTTCGTAGGACGTGCCATTTCCATGCCGACCTCGCGTAACTGTGGCATCTTGGCGGTCCTCGGCCACGGAGCCTCAATGGCCTTTCTCCAAATCCCACCGCATCTCGCACCGTCATGCCTGCCGTTGGGCCTGGCTTGCAAGTCCCTCGCGGGTCTCGAGCACCCCAAAGTCAAGCGGCGGGCGAATCACAACAGGCCAGACTCGGGGCTCCGCCGCTGCCTTGGGCACCCAGCTTCCCCAAAACCGCTCCGGGATGCCGCGTCGCTCCTTGATTCGCGAGTATCCCACGGCGCACCATCGACCCTCGGGGAGCAGCGCTGGTAAGGCAGCAAGGCACCAGCCGGCCCACCCTCCCAACGTCGTAGCGACACATCTCATGACCTCGTCGTTGCGCTGTCCGCCCTGATCGGGACGGGCTGAGAAGGGGGGATGGGGAAGACTGCTTACGATTTCAGGGTTGCTCGAGTTGACCGTCACCCGCCGGCCGCTCACCGTGAGACGTGTGCTTTGGGCGGTTGTCACTCTGCCATGATGGCGTGTTTTTCATCTCTTCGCGCCCTCGGTGTCTGCAGAATTGCCTTGTGCGTCAACTGGCCGCTTCGGCCGGGCGAGCCGATGAGTGCAAAAGGTCGGCTACAGGGCTGATAAGGCCGATCATGGACGCATCCTGCACGATGCTGTCTCATCTTGCAGAGACAAACCACCACCGGCGTCGGTTCGCCATCAGACACGCGCTGGGGAAAGCGGTTTTGCCCGAGCCCGCAACGAGGGCTATGGCCCTTGTCGATGCCAATGTCTAGTGCGCTGTCCTCGATAAAAGCGTTGCTCTCTTGGCCGAGATGACCCTAGCAGCATTCTACATGCCGACTGGCCCGTGAGCGATGAATCTTGTTCAGGAGTCTCTACGTACATGATGCCGGATGCGTGTCTTTTCAGGCGTTGGCTGTCGACTCGCAAATGGCATCACTGTCTCAGACATCGCCGTAAGCTGCCTTGGCCCATCGCGGTTGCAACGGGCTCAGACACTTTGTCCTACCGCACGCATGCGCCCTGCACAACATTCCCTCAGCTCGCGGCGCGGCTTCGGCTTCCCGTCATCTTCTGCACTTTGCTGGGAAATCTGGGGTAGGCTCCAATTCCCCATCTCTGCACCCGTCATTGACCGGGGATTCACCCTCCGGTGGTTGCAGCCGCCTGCCGTCTCCGCCATTCTCTACATGTCAGTTATCGGCTGTCGAGCAGCAGCGACAGGGCACAGTCCAGTCACTGGACCTGTGCGTCGGCGACTCTCCAGGGGGATAGGGCAGCGTGGCGGACCACGTGGTGTGATGAGAACCATTGCAGCGCATCAGGTATCAAACACGTCTGGAGATCAACACTCCAACACTTGCTGGACACTCTCTCCTCCCCACGACGTCGGATGAATTGTCCAGAAGAGCAGTCGGTATACTACTTCCCAATCAGCTCACTTATCCCTGTTGCCTTGAAGATGTACTACCCCATGGCCGTCAATGCTCAGGGGCTGCGAGAGTAGGTAGATTGTGGTTCTGGGTAGTACTTTCAACTTCAAGGCTTCCCTGCTACAGCGTGAGAGCCGGCAGCTCCTAGGCCAATTATCTGCCACTAGACGGCGATTTCTCAAGGTTTTAACTGATTGATACGAATATCGAACGCTATGACGTCCGGATCCCTTGACTCACATTTCGCCACGAGCAACATTGGTCGCGTTGCAGACGACGCGGATAATACATCTGATGCTCGCTTTGATAAAACGTCATCCGCTGGTTTGAGAGCCGACAGGCAGACGGATGCATGCGGTTCACCCCATCTCCTTGCAGCCCCTTGCAATTGACACACCGCCAATAGGTCGTCTAGATGACCTCGGCAGAGAATGCGGCCCTCGGCATTATTGCTCAAGGACGCCATTTTGACGGCGTCGCACGAGAAACTTGGACGAAGAGCAACATCTGAATAGGCTCACAAATAATGGTCCTCGGATCTACGCTCGTAGACGGCGCCATCAATCATGTTTCTTTTCACTATGCTTGTTGACGTCTTGACAAGATCTTGTTGTTGCCCGGCTCTGTCTTGAGTATAGCAAGTCTGCAATCAAGCATCGTCGTTTCCCTTAATCCGTACGAGATCCTGCATCAATGAGAAATCGCAGATATATGAATGGGATGACGGTCCCTCGGGGTAGGGCAGTCGATATAGGCTCGAGGAGAAACGGTTTTCCAGAACGACTTGCCACCGGATTCAACCGAGACCAAGCTCATCGTCTTGATCGTCTAGGCAGCCCTACATCTCGTCGGCACCTTACTTCGTGATTGACAGTCTAAAAGTCCGCAGACAGAAGCAATTTGATCAAGAACTCGTGGCTCCGCAATTGTTTCTTCTTTTCGGCTGCGCCATGTCCGCTTGACACATTTGATGAACCGTTTGTGGCGCCGCAGCGCATCTCGAATCGTGACCTCTCTACCTCCTACACCCAAGCTTTGAGTGCTGCTCTTCAGTCACAGCACCCGAGGAGCCAATCTCGCGACACGACGCTGGCCGTCAGCGGCTTGTCGAACTGTCCGTCTGACGAGATAAAACAAACACGCGGAATCGACGACGACGACTTCTGAAACCCCATGTACTTCGTACCGACCCCTGTCAGTCTTGATGACTGGATCGCTCCCACTACTACGTAGTAGGCAGGCGGTCGAGCGGCAAATCTCCGGCTCACACTTCGACGCCGCCAATGACACAGTGACCTCTTGCCCGGCGCAGGAGTGACGTTGCGCATCCGACAGCCTGCCGCTTTACCTCGTCGCCGCATCTGCGTCGCTCCATGTGAAGCGCCAGGCCCATTCTCACCGGCACCATGCGCCGCATCAACCTGGCCTTGCTGGCCGCAGTGCAGCTCTGCAGGGCTCGCAACCCCGGCTTCAGCATTCACGACGACCTGCTGGCATTCCCGCAGGTAAGCCGAACTGTCCACCGATCCATCATGCCAAGGTCCTCATGTTGACGCTGCCTCTCTCCCTTGGAATAGTATGAGGTTGTCTTTTCAGACAAGCTCATCTCCAGCAACGATGCGAATGCTCTGATACAGGATGGCTCGCGCCATCCGACTTACTCTGCCGACTTCTCGCAACCCACCGCCGGCGACGCTCGGGAAGCGGCCGCGGACGAAGCTGATGGCGCGACCGACGCCCCCTTATCCTACACTTACGAAGTCATGAACATGCCGCCTCAGCGCTACCTATGCTCGATACCCATCATAAAACCGTCTCCTCCCGAGAACCAGACGGCCAACGAATTAGCCAAAGCGGAGGAGGCGCGAGAGCTTTCCCGAGCCGCGCAAAAGGGTTGGGCATTGCTTGCGAACCTGGAAGACTCTTGCCTTTACTACATGTCGGGCTGGTGGAGCTATAGCTTCTGCAAGAACCGCGAGATTGTGCAATTCCACGCCCTATCGGCGAGCGCCAACGGCCAGCCACCCCGAAAGGACCCCCACACGTCCGAGTTCGTCCTTGGCAAGGTCCCAATGATTCCTGCGACGGCGGAACATCACACCCAGCGAGCCTCTAGCGATTCATCCTCGACGCCGGCCGAACTCCAAGTCAAGGGCGATCAGCGATATCTCGTTCAGAAGCTGGAAGGCGGGACAGTATGCGACCTCACCGGCAGGGAGCGCACAGTCGAGGTTCAGTACCATTGCGTCCCGAACATCAAGTCCGACAGGATCGGTTGGATCAAGGAGGTCACCATTTGCGCCTACGTCATGGTGGTCAACACACCTAGCTTGTGCAACGACGTTGCCTTTCTTCCCCCAGAGGAAACTAAAGCAAACCCCATCAGCTGTCAATTGATCTCTGACGGCGACGGGGCTGCGATCCCTCTCTTGGAATCTGCCCAATCGGCCACAAAGGATGTTGCAGCAGCCGCAGAATCGTCAGAAGCAAGTGCAGGCAAGGACAAAAGCGAGAAGTCGGAGATCACGATTGGGGGCGTCGTCATTGGCGCACGTAAAGTGCTGTCTACCGCTGACGAAGCAGGGAAGCCACCGGTCAAGCTTGCACCCCCGCGGGGATTTTGGGCCGGTCAAGGGATTGGCGATGACGGCTTGGTCGAAGTCATTGTCCGTGCCGCCAGCAAGGAGGACGGGGGCAAGGTTGAAGCGCCAAGCGCAGAGGAACTCAAAAATCTAGACATTGACCCCGAGGTCCTTGAGGAGATGAAAGAGAAGCTAGCTCAGATGGCCGGCGACGCAGGGTGGCAGCTCGAAATCGTCGAGATGAACGGGGGTCGCTTCCGAGAGCTCAGGGGGACTGTCGACGACGGCGAAGAAGGTGACCAGGGCAAGGACATACAGGGTGGCAACAAGGCCAAAGATAAGACCAGGGCCAAAGACAAGGTCCGGGCCAAGGATAGGAGTCGGTCAAGGGAGAAAAGTAACCCAAAGGCAAAGAACCGGGATAACAGCAAAGATGAAGATGATCATGGCAGCGAGGAGAGGTTCTTCAAGGATGAACTGTAGCTTATCTCGCAGAGAGGCGTTTTGGCTTGGAAATCATGGTCTACCTCAAACTGAGGAGGTCGTGTAGTATGCATGCATGAGAGCACAGGCAAATTCTGTACAATCTTCAGATGTCCGGACGGTGGCCATTGACGACTCTCTTTCTTGGCAATCACTCTCATACATCAGAGACCTACCCGTTGGTCAATATTTACACCTTCACCTTGGGTTGACTCTTGAGATTCCTATGCCGTCCGTAGCCGGACGTGGCGGTACCAAGTTGGAGCTCGGGAAGCCCAGAGTCGTGCTCGGCGCCCAAAAGGATGCATTAGGAAAATTGCGCAAGCCATTCGAAAGTAAGCCAATAATCGTCAAGAGGCGTTGGTGATGTCCTCGCATGCGGTCAAGGCTTTTACGCTGCGCATGCAGTAATCCAAGCACCTACGCGTACATATGTACAGTATGCGCGCGCTCACCTCGAGCCGAATAATGGCCCCGACCCAGACAAGCGGAAAGAAATGCCGGATGTAAGGTGCGCTTTCAGTCGGCCGCTCCTTGCCTGTATCAAACCGTCTTCGTCGTCGCGTCTTCTCCGCGTTTGCTGAGAGGCTGGCACCAGCACGATGTGATGGCAGTCGAGGCTTCGAGGTTCTCGTAAGCTTCTCCAATACTGTAGCCGTGAACGTTTGTCACTAGTAAAGTGTGTTGGTGTAGACACGGCTCGACAAACAGATTGGTCTGAGGTCTTCGCAGACTCACAGTACGAGTAAAAAAGTTGACATTTTGCGAATGACCCAGCGCGTGGAGTCAACAGGACAACGTGCGGCCATGGCTTTGACAGCTGTCAGCTCAAGCTCGACCAAATCAGAGAGCGCCCGTCATGGCGCCACATGGTTAAGTACTAAGGAGCCAAAGACGGAGCGGGCCGTCAGTTGAATCAGGAGATGGTGTCTGTGTCCGTCAAAATCGACCTCGCAAATGAGGCATCATGGGCCCGCAAGGTGCCGAACACTGCGAGCAGAGTAACACGGAATGCAAGTGGATGGAAAGCTGCATCGAAGACAGCCACTGATGCATCCATGCAGGTCAGTGCAGGCAAGAGAGATGAAGTCGCATATTACAGTATACTGTACGGAGGTTGGGCACTAAAGTATTCAGACCAGCTTAGGTCACTCGGATTACATAACACCGTGCAGCACAATACAGTATTGTATCCACATGCCCTGCCTAATTAGGCAATTCGTCCTCTTTAACGTCTTGCCAACCTTCCTCAGCGCCTTCTTCCACAGCTTCTATAAGAGCTTCCAGGCCAGGCAGAATCGGATTCGATTGGCTCAAAAGAAACTCAATCTCATCATATAGCTCTTCCCTTTGCTGGTTGGTTAGATCCGGCGGATCGCTGCCTTCTTCATAGGTTATTTCCATATAAATAGAGCACCCATTGGATGTTGCCGGGTATTCTTTCCACAAGCCGTTGTAGCTTCTCTTGCGGGAACAATGCCCAAGCTTTCTTCCACGTATTAATAAGCGTTGCCCTTGACGTAATCTTCTTCTTTGATGTGATGCATTTGAGCATGAACCATGCAAGCTCAATTGGTGATAGGTCCGGCGAATTAGGTGGCCAATTGACCGTTTTAAACCCCTTTTGATGCCAAAGCTCTCTATTGCGCCGTTGTGCATGTGAAGCCGTCCCTCCATACAAATTACTAGGGAAAGAGCTTTTCAAGCTGTAGAGTGAAGAAACGGTGCGAAAACCGGGGAAAACTGATTTGCACGGTGTTATGTAATCCGAGTGACCTAAGCTGGTCTGAATACTTTAGTGCCCAACCTCCGTACAGCAGACGGGCAAAGCGGGCAAGTGGGGACACGCATGGTGGCTGCTGCCCCTGTCTTGGCGGTCGAGCTGCCTGGAAACGGAAAGAGTAAGAGAACCTGGGAAGCACGACTGCCAAGGACTGCCTCTTCTTCTGCGGGAGACTGCTCGAAGCATCGGCCAATTTTCTGCGCACTATACATTGTGTACTGCTGTGCATTCGGACGGTACCTATGTATATCCCTCGTACTCCTTGCACTTGCTCCCCCAAAGGTTGGACCGAGCTGATACCTACCTGACGCTACACTGAAGCACCCCAACTCCCTTGCAGTTGCAATTGTCACGGCGTTGGCTCGTCTGGTCTTGGCGAGAGGCGGAAGGACCATCCGGAGACGGGGGTCCCTGGTAACCGCCGGGGTGGAAAGGTGATTGATTGGCCGCTTGGCCGGCGCTGCGTCTGCTTCCTGGGAGTACTGTAAGTTAGAGGAAGGGTGCTCCCTACTGTAGCTCCCACCAAGATGGGTTTGAGATGGAGGGTGAATGGAACCGAGTTGAATGTCGAATGTCAGGGGGAGGTGGCAGCCTGTTTCGGAAGAAGTCATCTAAAAAGGCATCAGGGCCGAAGAATCCCCTTGCTTCTTTGCGCAAAACGCGACTTCCAACAAGACGAGTGCTGATGTGCCGTCGCCAGCTAAAACCGTTCTGCTGAGACACTCTAGCGGAGGGCCCATTGACAGTAAACCTCTCTGCCAGCGCACTGTCAAGGTGAGGTCGGGCAAGAGTCGAGCCGAGACAGCGGGCGCCGCTGTCAGTGTGCGCGCGCACGCATGATGGCGGCGATTGCTGGGCTACCGGGGCATAGGACGTTGCGGATCGTGGGACCGATGTTGTATTGTAATTAAACGGACGAACTGGCGGGTGCTTGTGCAAGACGATTCGTCGGCCAGGTTTCTGCGAAAATCATCACAGCATTCAGGATGCACTGGACCCCTACAGACCATTGACCATCCATCCAAAGCGCTACTCGTCCCATGGGCCCTGAGAGCCATTGTTACCCTCGCAGGGATCTCTCGTGAGTCGTCACCATCCTTTGCGACTTGATGTGATGGTTCAAGGGCAGTCGGGCCAGCAGAGCGTCGCAGCACAGTGCCTTTGCGTGGGTCAATCGACAATGCGGAGACGGATGTGCGAAGCATCATGGTCGACCACTCAAAGACGCAAATGATCAACGTTGGCTGCACGGGCCTTGGCCGGCTGTTGCTGCTGCTTCTCGCCTGCGCCCACGGATTCGAATGGGCCTAAAAAATGACGCCCGAAGCGCGTCCCTTGTCTGGTGCCCGACACTATCCCCTAGCGGATGCGGCATGCAACATGGAGTTGGAGGTACGAAGTACTGCATAGCCTTGGACGACGAGAGTTACATCCAGGATGGCAGGCACAAAAATGCAGGTGCCGAGTCGTAGCTGCACTCCTGCTCCATTGACGCTCAAGCTCGACTTGCACGCACGTTGTACTCGGCAAGGGAGGCAGGTACCGCAGCTACCAGCTTCTGCCGGCGCACGACACCAACTGCGCCCATAACTACACCTTTTCACATTCTCCTCGTCTGCTTCGTTTTCCGCTCGGCCATGAGACTCGTCACTTGTCCCTAGATGCTTCCTTTTGGTGCCGCTCTCCTCCGTTCTCGTCTACTTGGCACAGTAGCCCGTCTTATGCTGCTTAGACTAGACCCTAGAGCCCTACCTCGAATCTCCGTCTCGGCCCCTGTTCCGCTCATACAGTACGCCATCTCTTCAACCTCCGCCCGCCAATCCTCGCTACACTACGGTCTTCCCTCGCTAGCTGAACGTCCCCTGAGCTCGCCCACGTCCCGTACCCATGCCATTATCGACGACGCCGATACATCGTTGCTCCGCACCGGGTCACGCGCTTTGCGTCTAATGTCTTGGTTTGCATCCAGCTGTTCGACTGCCTAGCAACCCGCCCCCAATCAACGTCTTCCTCTTCGTCAATTACGATTCATCTGAGACACCGACGTCGAATCGCACTACGGAGGGGATATTTCTCTTCTGGGGCACTGCCGTCTGCCCCAGTCAACAGACATTCATACCTCTCCAGGGCTGCCATTCTGCCCTGCCGTCATCTCCCTTTTATCCTTCATGTTACAGGATCAGGCCTGGCAAATCTCCTTGGAATCGCCAGTCTTCGTCCGCCTTTGCCGAGCCTGCAGCTCGATCGCTGTGCTCTCGTCACACCACAGTCCCTCATCTTGCAGTCCAGCTACGCCGTGTGCGTTTGAGACAATCCACTACGCAACGGTGTCGCAAAGCCACAAGGGACAGAGTAGAGCAAGACGTTCAGGGTGGCTCACTGCGCGCGTTAGACATGCTTGACGGTTGCGCCAACCACATTGTCCCCAGGTCAAGGCAGCATCCAACTTATTTGCGCTCAGTCTGCGCGACATTCACCTCGGCCGAAGCTGTATCGCTCAAGGCCGTAGGTTTCGTTTCCTTTTTCTCGCCCTCACCTTAGAGCCCTGCCCTCGAGGTGAGCATCCATCATCCTCCCTAACCGACTTATATGGCCCTACGAGGTACGTCCAGGTTGGTTCGACTCGGTTGCTCGCGGCTATCTGGTCATGAGCCAACGTCCCCTTGAAATGGAAGGGTCTCAATCTCAGACTCGCCGGGGGTCCCGGGCCTCCTATCCTCGTGGACCTTCCCGCTCATCCGGAACTTCATGGGCGACGCCCCCCAGCGCATCACTCTCGACGTCTTCTGTACCCGGCTCGCCTCAATTGCCCAACTCCAAGTCGAGCCCTCGCCACCACCAAGGCGCCTTTAGCAAATCTCCGGGTTCTCCCCGGTCGGCCTCGAAAACAATGGCATATACTTCCACGCATGGCAGCCCTGAGGCCATGCGTCAGCCTGCGTTGTCGTCGTTTCTCCAGGAGAAACTGCAGAGAGAGCGCAAAGCCGAGAGCGAGAAGCTAGCCTTCTCTGCCGGCTTGTCTAGGACCGACATGAGCGCCTCCGTGGATATCGGACGTATCGTCCAGTCTTCGCCATTCAAAGCGCCAGAGGCAATCATCAACAGACCTCGATCTAGTACTGGGACGGAGCCGCCAAAGAAAAAAGGACTTGCCGTCAAAGAGATGGAACAGGTATGTTGGGCTCGCGTCAAGACTGTCTCTGCGTACGTGCTGAAAAATGGTCACAGGTGGTCTCCAGTCTACACAAGCAAAATTTTGATCTGAAGCTCGAGCTATACCATCGACGCGAAAGACAAACGGCGCTTGAGGAACGCCTTGAGTTTCTCGAGACCGAACACGAAAAGGCACAGGATATTACCGAACGACTGCTCGAGGAACTTGAAAAGCGTGACAAGGCTGTCGAGGAAGCAGTCGCCATGATTGTGACGCTAGAAGCCAAGGTCGACCAGCTCGTCATGGAACGCTGCATGGTTCAACAGGTTGAAGCAGCAGGCCAGTTCACCACTCAAGAATTTGATTCCAGATACAGTACACCCGCACCCAAGACGCCTAGTTCGGCGAGCCCCAAGAAAATCGAGGTCTCCAAGGTCGTTAATCGTGTTCCGAGCTTCTTATCCGACCGAAGTGAGAACACAGAGCATCTACGAAATGTATATTTGGGTGTCCGTGGTAGCAGCATGTTGAGTCTACCTCCTGTTGCCGAGGGATCAGCCGACATCGACGGAACACCCGCTCAGGGCCTTGGCAGCCCAACCTTGAGCGTGTTGAGCGAGAGCTCGTTTCTGAGTGTGTACGGAGCCAAAGACGCCTCAGATGAGTCGGGCCAG
Organism: Hirsutella minnesotensis 3608; assembly: GCA_000956045.1. Classification (NCBI taxonomy): domain Eukaryota; kingdom Fungi; phylum Ascomycota; class Sordariomycetes; order Hypocreales; family Ophiocordycipitaceae; genus Hirsutella; species Hirsutella minnesotensis. Next base: position 417,573 of record KQ030508.1, on the reverse strand, counting down.
TCGCCCCCTATGTTCGTTGATGAACCATTGACTCTCGACGGACTTGACTCTACTTTCGGAAAGCCTAGCCAAGAAGAGGCACCTAGACCAAGAAGGCGAGCGGCCTCGGTGGGCAAGGTAACGGGCGTAGCAAAGCCACCTCCACGATCGAGCACCGCGGTGCCCTTTCAGTCTATCACCGGCGTCATTGGTCACGAGTCGCCTCTTCAACGCATAATGCGCCTCGATCCTTCGTATACGAACGCCAAAGAACCTGGAAACGAATCAAAACATGCCCGTGACCTTGAAAGCTCCCCGATCCTGCCATCACAAAAGAGCTCGCGCAGACAGACAAAGGAAGAGAAGCGCGATGCTCTGAGGCGAGTGTTGACTGATGCCCCCGGAGGGGCTCGCCTGCACGATAATGGCCTTCCACCAACACCCGACACGATCTCAACATCGACGCTTCATCGCTTCAAAAGCTCGAACGAGAATCTATCGCGAGAGCAAGATCTCGGCGGCGTGGCGCCGGACTTTAGAGCTTCAGACTCCGGCTCTGGGGCAACATTGGGAATTCATCGTCAACCTCAAAATGTATCGGCACATGTTGGCAATGGCACAGACCGAGCTCGAGGTGACCATCGCCGTCCCTCAGGTCCACGCCCACAGTCCGCACGTGAGACGATCAGATTTTATAAAAGGGGAGATGACTGGGAAAGTGACAGTGACGATACAGATGCTCATTCGCTGGAATCGAGCCTGGATATCTGGCTACGAGAGAGTGCAAAGCCAGACAAGGACGGCCGCAAGATATCTCCTGATCTCTTTAATTTCCCCACAAATGAGACTGAAGGCGGCTGGGATCCTGATTCGATGCCCAGCGAACACAGCGGCAATCCTGCGACTGGCTCGGGCATCCCAGCTAGCCAAAGCCACGGCCACATACACGGTTTGCTTGCGCTTCGGCATCAACTCTTTCCCTGGGCGTCTGGTCCACTGCCTCCCGATAGGAGATCCAGTCTCCACGCGCAGACCAACTCGACGGCCGATGCGGCGAACGCCAAAAGCGCACTCAGCCAAGACGCGACTCGGGCATCGGCTGGCCCGAGACACCGACATGGCAGGCACCAGAGCGATGATTCGCAGATGAGAAGCGAGAATCGAACGCCAGTGCAACACCAACAGCCACCCCCGCAGGCTGGAGGTGAACAGAAGCGTTATCCGCCAATTTCTGGCCAGCATGGAGCGCGGGCCGGCCTTAACAGATTGCTGCGTCGATCGATGGGTGCAACTTCGGCACCTCAGGCGGTATCCGAGGATGCAGCAGCGGGCCAAGGAGAGACAGCAAATGGCAACGACGGCGCAAAGAGCCACTCAACCATGGGGGTTCTGTCGTGGGGCGTACGAAGCGTGCCTTTGGATGACGATCGCTCAGGGGCAACCCCACCTCCTATCGTGCTGAACCCACGCCAAGTGCGGAGAAACACCTGCGACTCTGAGAGGCCAGCGTCGCCCTCACAGACGGCCGAGTCCGCGCCAGGGGCTGCCGAATCGCAAGATGTCAACACGACGGAGGAGGGTGCACTGTGTGCACAGCAGCAAGAGAATGGCGGTACAGGACCAGCCACCGGGGCCCGGCGGAAGTGGCTGCCCGCTTTTGGACGGCCAAACAGCTCCAAGAACAAGGCTGGTTAGAAACTTTGTGCACGATGGTGATTTGCTTTCTGTGATGGAGTTGCTTGGACAGACTCCTTGGAAATTAGTAAATATGATGGGACAGCACTTGGGAGGATTACCTGATGTATTGCAGCCTCGTTCAGGTTTACGAGACCACGGAAGCCGAGAGGGCACATGACGAGAACCGATTAGTGGCAGATGGACAGCGTCTAATGAACCATACGCTTCCAGCCACGGATGAACCGACGAAACCTCGGCGGATGAGAAGTCTTTCCGAACCCACGGAACGCGTGAGCGTCAAGCAGACCGATGAGATACCGAAATACACTCGCTTGAAAATATGCCAGGACCATCGACCGTCACAGAACAAGTACCAATAGTTTGAACGATCGATGATCACCACTTGGTGACGACAAAGCAGAATGGAGAAGTGATAAGTAAAGCAGTTTCATTGTTCATTCTGGCGGGTATCTATATTCTCAAACACCATGTTTTTCTGCCCCAAAATTCAAACCATCCCAATCACAAAGCCATGTTGCAGAAATCTGGAAGTTTCCAGTGTCATCAAGCCCAGACAAGGTCCTCAAGCCCACTCCCAAGAAGCGGTGACACGACCCTTGTCGAGGCTCCCAATGACCTCCTTGAAGGCAGCAGGGGAGAGATCGATTTCGTTGTGAGCGCAACCGGCGCATCGGTCGACGACGCGAACCTGAACGCTGCGGCCTTCGTATGAAACGCGGATGTTGCGGTTGCAAGGGCGCTGGCTGTCGAAGATGGCAGCAGAGATGGCCACAATATGGTCACCCTCGCTGTTGGTCTCGCCGCAAGCACCAAGGCCGGGGTAGTAGTAGGTGACTGCGCCGGTCGATCGAGCTTCGATAGCACTTTGAGCAGGCGCAGCCATGGCGGTGGTGAAGGCCATGGCGATGGCGGCAACGGTGTTGGCAATGGCAACCATTTTGATGATTTGGAGCGGTCTGACAGCCAAGAACGCAAGAGTCAGCAACACAGCTCGGCCATTCTCAACCGCAGCCGAGCCAGAGTCGAGTGAAGCAAAAGGCGAAAAGGGCAGATACTCACCTTGAAAGAAGAGTTTGTCGAAACGAGGTGGGAATGGTTTGACGGAGAGGTCTGGCAGAGTCTGAAAGACAAAGAGGGACGAGCGTGTTTGACGAACAGAGTGCTTGTTTGGTTGCTTGAAGGCGCGGTGCGAGGCGGATACAGAAGAGGAGAAGACTGTGCAACCTGGCCGGACCAAAGAGAGGTTTTATACTCACAGGACGACCGAGGACTTGCCATCCGACCAGGACAAAGCCGGCTCAACAGCCACCTGCGCGGTCATGCTGTCACGCAAAGCGCTAGACGCCGCCGTGCATCGGCAAGCGATCGGTTGGCGAGCCGTCGAGCAAGAAGACGGAAGGAGACGATGGCCTCCCTCCACACTCCCTTCGGTCGAGACGAGCGGTCAAGAGGATCGTAGCCGAGCGGACTGGGGGTTGCGTCGACGGTCAAGATGGGACGGCAAGGAGAAGCGTCACCTCCTTCTCTCTTGGGGCAGTGTGGCGTCGATACCTGGGACCACGCACCTTGAGGGCTTCATGAACGACGACCCAAAGGGAAGGGACCGTGGGCCCTGCAGAGATGAATGTGGAGTCAAAGTCTTCACCGACCCGAGGGCCAGGCGAGGCACAAAGGCGGGGAGGGGGGAGAGTCTGATCTTGAATGGCAGGAGAAGCAAGCCTGGCACGGGCCTTTGTTGGGGACACACGCTGTTCCTGAGCGAGTTCTTGGAAGGAAGAGGAACAGAGTGGTGGGACCTTTATGCACCAATGCAGTGCTGTCCTCGACTGCAAGGCCATTGGTCTTGTCAGGACGGCAAGAACCTGCATGGTCGATGGCGATGGCGATGGCGATGGCGATGGCCGAGGCCGACAGTCGAAGCGAGCATCGACTTCATCCCTCCCGCTTTCCATCTGATTCGACATTGACGGCAACGAGGCAGCCAAGCAGAGGGGCAATGGTACCCTGTTGGGTTGGGGGAGGAAGCTCGCGTCACTGGGTTCCCGGTGAAGGGACCTCTCTAGGTAGTTGGGGACATGTTTCTCTGTTTTCCGCCTGAGGCTGCCGTCGAGGCGAAGAGGGGGAAGGAGGGCGAGCGTGGCAGGCGAACGAGTCCTGGAAACGTTCGCGTTGTCCTCTTCGCCGGGCTTCTGGCTGCGTTGTGTGTCTTTGTCCCTGCGTCGACACAAGCTCTGCGCACGAATACAGTGTTCACCTGGATGGCAGGGTAGCATTCAACGGCCACAAGGGGCATCTCTCTCTGTTCCTGACTACGGCATACTGCATGTGTCACAAAGGAGGGGGAGGGTGTGGGCGGCCAGTCCCGCGCGCGTCTCGAGGCCTCGATGCTGCAGGGCCTCATTGGTTCAGGGGATAGCTGGATTTCCCGTCTGGGCAAGCAGGCTTCGGGCTTTTCCCCCTACAGATAGTCAACGGGTTGGAGGACAAGAGGGGGTCGGTCTGGCGGAGTCTGAGGGTCCCAGGAAAGGCCAGCCAGCAGCCCATGCGCCCGTGACAACGACGCAGGACGTGAAGTGGACATCTGGAGTGCATCTTGCTTGCCCTGATCTTGGGGAACAAGGAAGGCGACGTCATTGGCTGCAAGGCTCGGCAATCAATCTGTGGCGACGGGGATGCTTGATGCGATCAGAGATTCCGAACCGGGATCCCGCAGGCATCCCCAAGCAAGACTCCCCCGAGCTTCGGTGAATCAGAAGACGAGCAGAGAGCCTGTCTGTGGGGCGTACCCTCTTGGCGAGGCCCACAGGATTGCGTCCAAGGACTTTTGATGCTGGATGCTCGATTCGAGCTCCTGCAGGCTCGTGTTTTTCAAAGAAAGAAGTTTATTGTCTCATTCTTGGTCACTGGTATCCAAAACACTCAGAACAGCAGCCTGTTGAGCAGATTTTGAAAAAAGAGGGTTGTTTCACAGTCATGAGGACAATGGCGAATGTGAGGCGACATATAGACAGATGGCGATTTATCCTGGATCATTGGCCCTTTTACCCGTCTTATCCGCAACACAGGGTCGAGATTCATTTGCCGGGATGGCGCCAGATGAGGGCTCGAAAGGCAGAAAAGCAAATAAAGTGAGGCGGAGCAGGGGCTACCGCACAAAGGCAACGACGCCCGTCCTCGGCTGGACTGTGCCGAATCAAAGACGGGTGCACGCATTCATTGGCTGGGTCTCTTGTCTGCAGCTTACCGTCCCAAGGAGCTGCAAAGAAAACCGGTCCTGAACAGCAGCGGTCTAGCAGACAAGCAGGCCTCGAGGCTAACGATGGCCCGGGTCAGGGGGTGGTTTGTGTGTGTGTGTGGACACTGGAGAGGGAGAAGACAGGGTCCCAGACGGTTGACACTGACAGCGACGAGTTGTGTTTTCGAAGCAAGAAAACCTGGCTCTGTTTCGCAGCCAACCGCGCAGCGCACCCTTTTTCTGGCGGAGCTGCATTTCTCGCTTCGGCTTCCCAAGCTCCTTGGTCAGCTAGCCACGATGGTGTCACCCATGTCCGCGTTGCACAGGAATAGGCGGTGATGGACCCGAGAGCCCATTTCTCTTATTTCCCCTCATCTTCTGAATCTTGCCTCCGAGTCGTCCTCCTTTTCGAATCTTTTGTCGTCGGGCGAGCCTGGTCGTTGACGGACCTCTCAGCGAGTAGGTGACTGGTCGTATTGCCAAAGCTTTTCCCTCCACCTCGACCGAGTCTGCTCTCCTCGAGACTCTATTTCCCTCACAGCTCTCCTTCACGCAAGGACATCTCGCCGCCTTCGACTGAGCCCCCCTTCTCATCGACGGTCCTTTTTCTTTCCTCTAGGAGGACAAATGTGACGATGCGAGTCTGGCGCGCCAACCTCGTCTTCTGGCTCGTCTGGCTGGGACTGGCCGCCTGGTGCCTCTTCAACACCTACGACGATCCATCGTCCATCTTTTACAACCCAGAGCGGGCGTATCAGCCGCGGTTCTCATCGGTCCGAACTCGAGAGGTAGACGGCTTCCTGCAGCGGGTCAACTCGACGACGGCGCCCTCGAGTCGTAGCCGACCGCCTCTCGTCTGCATCGGCATCCCCAGCGTCAACCGCACCTCCGAATCCTTTGTCGAGCACGCCGTCGGCAGCCTCGTCGACACGCTGACGTCTTCGCAGCGCGAGCTCGTCTTTCTCGTCGTCCTCCTCGCGGACCGCTCTCCGACGACGCACTCTGCGTATGGCAAGGAATGGCTTGCCCGACTGCCCGACGAGGTCCTTGTCTACGGCAACGCAAGTGTCGTCACCGCAGACAATTACCGTCCCGTATCCTATCAGGTTCGTGGAGTGCCTCGCGGAGACGGGCGAGTCGAGAACATGCGCCTCGACCATTCGCTGCTCGTCGAGCGGTGCCGGGCCCAAAAAACGCCCTACTTCGCCCTTGTCGAAGACGATGTGGTTGCCTCGCGAGATTGGTTCTCCAAGCTGAGTCGTGGTCTCGAGTACGTCGAGCGTGAGGCCATCAAGTCTGGAAGGGACTGGGTCTACCTTCGTCTCTTCTACTCGGAGCTCCTCATGGGCTGGAACGCCGAAGAGTCTCTCGAGTACGCCCAGTTCGTGTTTGGCGCCTACCTCGTCCTCTTTGTCGTCCTGCTCGAACTCCGAAGGCGACACCGACGAAAGTCCGTCTCGTCTGCGAGCGTCGCTAGTTTCAATTGCCTCTTCGCCATCGTTCTCTGTCTCTGGATGCCGGCCGTCATCGCCCTCTTCTTCATGGCGGGACGAGTCTCGCTACATCGCATGAACCCCCTGTCGCACCGGGGTGTTCGCGAGATGCCCAATTATGGATGCTGCGCTCAGGGGCTCGTGTTTCCGCAACGGCATCTCGGCGGTCTTGAGGATCTGCTGAGGAACCCGCCTTTCGCCTTTGCTGGTGATCAAATCCTCGAGGACTATGCCCGCGACCGAGCCCTGAAGAAATGGGCCCTCGATCCTTCAGTCTTGCAGCACGCCGGCCGGAGACAGTCGTCTGAAGGGCCCCGCGTGGCTGACGTTTGGAATTTTAGCTTTGAGAGGCAGTTTCGATGAGCATTGTGCCGGCTTGGGGTCGTACATCCGAGAGATTTATTTGATGTTATACCGACTACAACTCGCGCTTATTGCCAGGCCTTGCACACGCCCGTCCCCCGGCATCCTCAACTTTGCTAAATCGGGCTCCAAGTGTCATCGGCCACGGCATCATGCAGTGCGACGCTGTCGATGCTCGTCGCATCTCAGGTACCAATGGCAGACTTCTTGTCTCTGGCGGCTTAATCTACAGGCCAATCATGTCATTTCGTCGGTATGCGGGCGACTCTGCAGGGCCGATGATGACAAAAGGTCATCTTTGTCTTTGACGGTGCAACAGTCGCGCAGACACGCTGTGAGTCAGAAGAGCGCCTCCTGAATCGACGCCGACTCCAGACCATGGACCATCCGTATCAACTGACCACCGTAAAAGATGGGCCAGATACGGACAGACTCCTACCTTCTCTCACCGAACTCTTGCTGCATTGCGTAAATGACGACCCTGCCGTGTCGTCGATAGGCTTTCTGGCGCCCCTTGCCGATCATGTCGCCACCAACTACTGGCGCGGGCTCCTATCTTCAGCCAAGAGTCACGACGCGGACACGACGGTGCTCGTAGCGACAGTCCGTGGATCCGATAATGTAGTTGCCACGGCGCAGATCGTCCGCATGCTCAAGGAAACGCACTCTCATCGCGGCGAGGTCCGCAAGCTGCTCGTCCATCCGGCTCATCGCCGTGGCGGGCTCGGACGCCTCATGATGACGGCAGCCGAGGAACACGCACGCGTCAACCTCGGCCTCGAGATGTTGGTCCTCGACACGGCGACGCAGACCCCGGCCCGAGAGTTTTACCTCAAGACGACCTGGACCGAGTGGGGACGATGTCCGGATTACGCCAAGTACGCCGACGGAGCCAAGGGCGAGTGCAGTTTCTTTGTCAAGATGCTCGAGGGGAGCGACCGGCCGCCGCGCGAAGTCGATGTCTCTACGCCTCAGGCTCTCGTCGACAATAAAGTCGAGGCTGAGAAGAGGGACCTCGTCAACTTAGACCTGAACGCTTGATGGCAGCCGGCTCTGCGATACAAGAGGCGCGAGGTCCTAATTAATTGGCGGACCGTGGAGCTCTGTTTCTCAACGATTCGGGAAACTCAATAAGTCGATGGCGGTGGACCTACTTGGGAACGGCGCTATAGATGTGATGAGGATTCGCCCTCGTTCCCCGTATTGGTCAAAGACTTTGCAGTGCTGCTACCTCCAACAGCTGCGTTTCCTGGTAAGATCGGCCTGAACCCGATTCGCATAATGCCGCAGTTAGGAGCTCGACGTCTGTCCAATAGCATCTTGCAAATCGAAAGCTGCCTGGTCGACATGTGCCGTAAAATTGCGCGCCGTGGAGGCGCCTTCAGGCCATATCTCGGCATCCCTTCGTGATGCTGCATATTTCCTAGTGAATTCTCCCCGCGCACGCTGTGCTGGCCTTTGCCGAGACGCAGCTCTTTTGGGAATGTAGGTGCGACCGGGCCTGTGACGAGTTCCCCGTGGGCTTAAGGCATTGGTCTCATCTTGTGCGGTCGCGAGGCGGGAGCTGCAAGGGTCAAGACGCAGTGTCGCCATGGGTCTCGGGTGATTGACAGATGGAGCCGAGCCGAGCCGTTGGTAGGTCCAAATTCCAATGCAGTCATGCTGGCCGATGACTCTTTTGTTTAAAGACGCTCCACATGGCGAGTTGTTAGTTTGCGGCCCTGGGAGCCGGTGCTCGAGTTGCGACGGACGAGACAGAAAGAAACGGCAATACATGACCCTGCTATAGATATATTATCAATTAAATCTACGTACTTGTCCCTCAATCAAGTACCGCACTTTGCAGAATGAGGTCCCGTGACTCCTGTATATATCTGGCAACGAGCCAAGGACTGTCGACAAGCGCCTACTCCGTCTAATTAGCACACGGCCGGCGTTTCTCATCTAGGAGTAACGCAGAATAGTCTCCACGGAGTACGCCAGGGGGAGAAAGGGTCAGCCCTGCCGGGCGGTCCCCCCTTGTTGGCAGGGTCCGAGTCACACCGGCCCGCAGCCGCCTTGGCGCCGAGCAGCCGGCCGGCCATTTTATACCCCATCCTCTCGCCTCGTCGCCCAGATTCCCGCTCCTCTTGTCTTGTGCTTTCTCTCCTCTCACAAAAACCCGCCCCTACCGCCGTCGCAGCCATGGGCGGCCTCGTCAACAAACTGCGGCGCCTGGCCGCGGTGCCGGAGCGCGCCGAGGGACGGCCGCATCTCATCCTGACCGTCGTCTGCTCGGCCATGTTTCTCGATTGTGCGTCTTGACCTGCTTCAAGTAAATGTCCTTGAATCACGTCTTGCTGATGCGACGGCTCTTGGGCAGTGTCCAATCTCTCTGCAGTCACCATTGCCCTGCCGACAATAGGCAAGCAGCTGGACGTCGATCAAGCGCAGTTGCAGTGGATCATTGCCGCCTACGCCCTGACGGTATGCTTCTCATGTATGGCAGCTGCACGCACTCTGACTCGGCGTCTCGCAGTTTGGTAGTTTCCTCTTGCTCGGCGGTCGGGGCGGCGACATCTTTGGACACCGGCGCGTTCTCCTCTTCGGGTCCTACTTCTTCGCCCTCTTCACGCTCGTCTGCGCTCTTTCGCCCAGCTTCATCGGCCTCGTCGTCGGTCGCGCGTTCCAGGGCATCGGCGCCGGCTTCACCATTCCCTCGGCGCAGGCCCATGTCGCCATCCACTTCCCGAGCCCGGCCCAGCGCGCCAACGCCCTTGGCTTCTGGGCCGCTGCGGGATCCGTGGGCTTCATCGCCGGCCTCATCATGGGCGGCGTCCTGACGGCACTGCTGTCGTGGCGATGGATCTTTTGGATCTCCCTCATTCTTTCCGGTGTCGTCATTCCCGCCGCTCATCTCGTGCTCCCCCGTGCTCGCGAAAGTGCCTCGCCGCCCGCGGGAGACAATGAAACAGCTTCGCAAGAGCAAAGCGCCGAGCCAGCTCGGACAGAGAAGAAGCTCTTTCACTCGATCAAGGCGCGGCTGATTCGATTCGACGTGCTGGGCATCGGCCTGGGCGTTCCCGGCCTTCTACTCTTGACGTACGCTCTTACGTCTGGGAACATCTCGGGCTGGGGATCTGCGCCAATTGTTTCGACGCTCGTCGTTGCCGTCGTCATGCTTGGTTCCTTCATCTTTCACGAGTCGCGCGCAAGTCAGGCGCTTGTGAATCCTCGCCTCTTTCACAGCGCATCTTTCAACATGACGCTGGTTCTGGCCGTCGCCACTTACGCCGTCCGACAAGCATGTTCGTACTTTCTCACGCTGCAACTGCAATCCTTTGGTAACTCGCCTCTCCAAACGGCCGTCCTGTTCCTCCCCGTGGGCGTGTCGGCACTTCTCGCCAACTCAGTGGCTGGCCGACTTGTGCCGGTTCTCGGCGCGCGGGTCATGTTCGTCCTCGGTTGGGGACTATGCATTCCGGGCGTGGTGCTCTTCAGTCTCATTACGCCCGAGACGAGCTACTGGCGATATACGTTTCCCGGCATGATTCTCTACATTGTCGGGCTCGGTGCTGTTTACATTACCGCCAATTTCGTCGTCGTCTCTTCGGCTGCCAAGAGCGACCAAGGAGCCGTAGCCGGCGTCTTCAACGTTGCTCTCCAGGTCGGCGGTAGCGTTTTGGGTCTGGCTGTATTGACCGCGGTGGCCGACGGTATCAATGCTCGCTTTGGCGAACCCGGATCGGACATTGACCAGCTGTCCAGAGTTGGCTACCAGAGTGTTTACTATTCATGTATCATTCTGTGCGTCATAGCGCTCGCGCTGAGTTTGTTTGCCATTCAAGTACCCGAAGCCATGCGCGGATCCATCTGGGAGAAGAAGGAAATCGAGATGAACGACTTGTCAACACAGCCAAGGCAAGAGGCGAGCGAAAATCCTGTTGTCACGAGGTCGTCGTCAAATGCTAGAACCAGAGATTAGACTGCAAGTAAATAATGACAAGACTTGTACATGAGACGGCCTCGGCAGTGTTCATCACGAATCCTGCTGTATCGAGTTTTCCTACGTGGAGCAGAACAAGCACTTGCTCATCTCGGATTTCATGGAGAATTCATAGTGAAAACTGCCATTGCAAAGAGAGTTGCAAGGTATATGCATCCAGCATCACTACTGTATGTCTCGGAATCTGCATTTGGTGCATATGTGTCTGGAGGCAGTAGACAGCTCCATGGCGAATGAACCAACAGCGCAGAGCTTAACGTGTGACCCAAAGGACGCAACTTGACCCGTTGGGGATCATGACTTTCGCTAGATCTGTGCCGATCCCATCAGACACACGTGTCCTTGCTGCAAACGAGCGCCCCTTGCTTGTCGAAATCTGCTTGGCTGTGGGCAAGACGTCAGTGCCTCGAGCGGTGCGTGTCTCGGGCAGAGGCTAGAGCGAGCTTCATGTCGACGACATTAAACTTGTGCAGTGTCCCGGATTGCTCCCGAGGGCAAAGTACGCAATGCTGGCCCCCGGATGGCGTGATGGCCTCTCCGGCGGCAACCGGCACTTGAGCTCGTGCATGAGAGCAATGCACCATCGCAGTACCGGCCGCCCTTGGAGCCACCAACCACGTGCATACTTAGAGAGCAACCCCGGTCGGATGCACAAACCCGGCATCTGGGTCCCGAGTGTCGTGTGGGCGTTGCAATCATGCCCGTCCTGGATGCTGAGTAGACACGAATGGGACTGGCTGATCAAACGCTTCGAGCCGCGAAGCACCCTCTGGGATGGTCAAGGACTGACATATTGACAATCGGCATCGAGACGGCCACTTCGCTGCTCAAGCATCATTCAGCAGCAATCAATGAGATTGTCTGGTTTCGAGATGGCGTCCAGGCTCCCAAGGGAGGGGGCGAATCTTGGCCAGGAGGGAGGTTATGGAGCTGAGGAGGTGAGGCAAGCCTGCATTACGAGACGTGCTACCTGATCCAATAAGATAGCTCCCCCAAGCAGGCACGTGACTGCCAAGCTCCGGTACGCAGGTACTTGGTCTAGTAGCTCCAAACGCCAACCTGGCTGCCCACGCAATCGGGACCCGCACCCGCACAGGCGGCGCACGTGATGTTGCTTGCCCGCTGCTCCATCGCAGGCAACTTGGAACTTGTCACCGCAGAGGCAGAGGCAGCAAGCCATGATCTCTGCTTTCATCCTCGACATCGGCCACTATTCTTCTGCGCAAGTATCACTTGGTTCTCTTCAGTGTTACCATCTCTCCGCTGTCCGCATTCGTTACTGTAAGTCGTCTCGCCCTTGCTGCCCGCGTCACCGTCGCCAGCCCGGTCGTCAGCTCGTCGGCCAGCCTCGCCGTGTGCATCGTCTTCATCATCGAGAGCTGACCTCATCCCTTCCTTGCAGTGCACTCCTCGGCCCGAGCAAACACTTGACGCCTGTCGTGACCGACGCACGTCTTGCCGAAGCAGTCCCTCGTCCCAGTCGGCGCCGGAGCCCGCATCCTTTGTCGGCGGTTCAATACTTGGTACAAAGCACTACTCCTCGGTGCACGCGCCGCTTCCTCCCGCTCTTCAATGGACCTCTAACGTCCTTGTCTTCTGCCATCAGCTTTCTCACCGACCGAGCTTCCCACTTTGCATATGCAGAGGTTACCGTTGCTTATCGACCCATGCGCCAGCACGAGCTCCATCTCTTGTCCCTCATTTCCATCTCGAGCCTCGCATAAGCTATCGCAGCTGCCGACCTGCCTCGCTCGCCTGCCATCCGACGCGCGGCCCGACCTCTACTGCCAGCAAGCTACAGATGGTGACCAGATCTGCTTCAGCAACCCGACGTCTAGACCTTCCTACCACAACTGCAACGTCGCCGAAACGTCAGTCCCGCAGCTGCCGAGCCTTGAGCCGGCCCACTTGTCCGTCCATCGCCACCACCCTGGCTCCCCCTCCCTCAACTAGACCCCCGTCAAAGCTTTCGGCATGTACTCTCAAAACCACCAACAAGGACACAATGCGCGGTTGAACGGTGCTGGTCGCGGGATGCCGAATCTGCTCTACAACTACCAACAGCATGCCCAACACCAGCACCCTTCCCAGCCTCAGCACCACCAAGGCCTCCAACATGAGCACGGTATCCCAAACACCAACGGCCTTGGCCATCATACCTCGTTCAACTCGGGCGTCATGACCAATTCGAATGCCTTCAACGCGAGCTCGATGCCCAATGGACATTCGGGCAATAATTCGCGAGGCGGCCAGGGCCCACCAAACGAAATGTGGCAGGAACAGTTGCGAATCCACAAAGAAGCCGAGCGAGCTCACTCCGCCATGACGGACCAACAACAACCTCACTACTATGCACGACTCAAGGCTTCAGAGAATCGGGGAATTGGCGGTCCGCCTCCCTCCGTCACCAAGGCTCAGGCGGACGGCGAAAACGACGAAGTTGACAGGAGGAGACCCTACATCATCGAGAAAGAGGCAAGGAGGCAGGACTGGCACAACATGGACATGAGCGGTCAAGGTCTACGGAACTTGGCCCCCGAGCTTTTCCGTTACCAGTTCCTCAACGAGCTTTACATTGCCTCCAATAAGCTGTCACGCCTGCCCAAGGAAATTGGCGAGTTGCGGCAACTGCGCCATCTCGATGCCTCCTACAACCAGATTTCGGAACTGCCCCCGGAGCTGGGCATGTGCACATACCTGAAGCAGCTGCTACTCTTCAACAACAATATCACGGAATTGCCGTTCGAACTCGGGTCCCTCCATCTTCTGGACATGCTTGGCATAGAAGGCAATCCCCTGGACCCTAATATGAAACAGGAAATCATGGAGAAGGGAACCAAAAGTCTAATCAATGCCCTGCGAGAGCAAGCTCCCGGTAAGTGACTTCTTTCGGATCTGATCGCTTTGACAAGTACTGATGATTGCGGTGGTTATGCAGTGCCTCCGCCACCGACGCCTCGCAAGGAAATCATCATTCAGGAGGACGTCTCGTCGAGCTTGGAGAAAATCAAGGTCTTTTCATGGAACGTCCTCTGCGACAAGTACGCAACCCCATCAACGTATGGCTATACTCCGACGAGCGCCCTCAATTGGGAATATCGCAAAGACTGCATCGTAGAGGAGTTGCGAATCAGAGACGCAGACTTCTTATCGCTACAGGAAGTCTCAACAGACGCTTTCAAGGAAGACCTCAGTCCCGAACTGGCGCAGCTGGATTACAAAGGCGTCCATTGGCCCAAGTCGAGGGCAAAGACCATGTCGGAAAAGGACGCTCAGACAGTTGACGGTTGTGCCGTCTTCTACAAGCAAAGCAAATTCATTCTGCTGGATAAGCAGCTCATCGAATTCGCCACTATTGCCATCAATCGGCCAGACATGAAAAACCAACATGACGTCTTCAACCGGGTCATGCCAAAGGACAACATTGCCGTCATCTGCTTCTTTGAGTCACGATTGACGGGTGCTCGCGTGATCCTGGTCAATGTGCATCTAACTTGGGACTCGGCCCTCGCTGATGTCAAGGTTATTCAAACAGGAATTCTGATGGAGCATGTCACCAAGTTGGCGGAAAAGTACGCAAGATGGCCGGCCGTCAAAGACAAGAAGATGATAACGATTCCATCCGCCGCCGAGGACGGGGTACCGCCGCCCCCTCAGGCGGAACCTGGCCCGAGTCAGGAATACCGTACCAACACGGAGATCCCGTTACTGGTCTGTGGCGATTTCAATTCGACCGAGGATTCGTCAGTGTATGAATTGATGTCTATGGGTCGCGTGCCACCCGACCACTTGGATCTGAGTAGCTACCACTACGGAAGCTTCACTCGCGACGGTATTGAACACCCGTTCAGTCTACGCGACGCTTATGCTCACATCAAGGGCACCGCTGATGAATTGCCATTCACCAATTACACGCCGGGATTCGCCGATGTCATTGACTACATTTGGTACTCCACCAACACGCTCGAAGTGGTTCACCTGCTCGGGCCGCCAGATGCTGGATACCTGAAGCGAATGCCGGCTTTTCCCAACTGGCATTTCCCGGCTGACCACATTCAAATCATGGCCGAGTTCGTCATCAAGGGTCGCAAGGACAAGAAACACGCGTCAGAGCGAGAGCAAGTCGACTTTGGCGGCGGCTCCAGTGCGACACGCAATTAGCAATTGGATGATTCGAAAGGGTTTGGCCGTGTCCGGCGCAGGCCTAGAGGGATGGGAACCCACTTTTTGCCTTCAATCTGGATGTAGTTTTGGGTCTTGCAAACTGGAGTTTACGGATCTTGCAACGGAAGGCAGGGGTGGGCTGGTCGGATCGGCGAGTCGCGTGTTGAAATAGGGCATGTAAACGGACGGAATCGACGGCGGGAGCGAGGATGGGCAGCGGCTCTGTACCTTAGGGATTGTAGGAGTTGGTTGATGACTTTGACGTTGAGGACAGCGCAAGACTCTCGTGTCGCAGCTCAAACACTGATTATTACTGTTTTCACCCCAGGATTCATCCAAGCAGTCGCAAGTCAACTGATTACAGGCTCCAAGAGGCATGCGTAGGCGTATGTGTCATTTTGTACGCAAAAGTCCACGTCGTCTAACCGGCTGCTCAACACCGAAAGGAAGCAGAGTTCGTGAGTTGGCGATTGTCATTGCGTCAATACTCTAGTCGTCTATAGGCCATGATGTCTAACCCCTCCACTTTGAGATGGGATTTCTACACGATAACGCCCCGTTTGTATACAAGACCCCTAAAACCCTTCACGCCGTAACGATGCAAAACTACAAAAAGACAAACAACCCCGACGCGGCGCTAGTTGAGCAGAATGTCGTAGCCGTCCTTGGTGATGCGGACCTCCTCGGCCCCGAAGCCGTACTTGCGGCGAATCAGCTCAAAGATGATGAGGCCCGCGCTGGTGCTGGGCACCTGGCGGATGGCGTTCCACCAGAAGCCGCGGTACAGCCAGCGGGCCCGCGTCTGGCCCTCGGCGGCGGCCTCGGCGGCGCAGACGGCCCACGTCTCCTGGTACGCGTGGTAGTAGGCGCGGAGCATCCTCCACCTGCGCCGGGGCTTGTCCGGGGTCGCCGGCGCCGAGGCCGAGCGGCGGTAGCGGGCGGCCTTTTCGTCGAGCTCCTCCAGGTGGTCCCAGTGCTTGACCTGGAAGTGCGTCAGGGGGTGCAGGAGGAGTTGCTGGGCAAAGGAGGCGCTGGTGCCGGCGAGGAGCAGGAACATGGGCTCAATGGCGTAATGGGGCCGTATCACGGTCGTCTGGACCTCGTCGTGTCTGCCGGCGTCGTGAGTCGGGCGCTTCATGGCCAGCACGTCCACAATGTCGGCGCCGAGACCGCCGTAGTACCACGTGATAAAGCGGTAGTAGCCCTGGGCCTTGACATACTCAAAGGTGCTGAAGAAGACTGCGCTGCCAAGGCTGTCCTTGGCAAATGAGAGGCCCCAGCCGGCAAAGATGCCGCGCAGGCCAATCTCGCGCAGCTTCTCTGCGCCAAAGGTCCACAGGCTGCGCGGCCGGCCAGAGCCGTCGCTCGGCATGAGGTCGCGGTGGTCGTAGCGGGCCTGAAGGGCGTCGAGGGGCGCGGCGACGACGCTCTGGAGGCCTCCGGCCAGGAAGCCCGCGGCGAAGGTGTGGCCGGGGTGCGGCGGCGGGTACACCCTCTTGGATGCCCTCGCGCTCTCCTCGTGCAGGCGGCCGAGAATCTGTAGATAGCTGGTGTACAGAACGGCGCCGACGCCAACGTTCGCGACGAGGGGCGGGAGGATCTGCCGCGGCACAACGCTCCATCCCTCGTGGCGAATAGCCGAGGTCAAGACGCCAGGGGTCGTGTTGCGCATCCACAGCCAGGTGTGTCGGAGGACCGAGGCCATGCGCGACGGCGACGACTGAGCGGCGCCGTCCGGGGCGACGGCATGAGCACCCAGCCGCCTCAGCGCCTGGGCGTCGTGATGCAGCGTGCGCGCGTACGCCAGGTAGTCGACGCGGGTGCGGAAGAAGGCCTTTGCCGGCGCGCGAAAGTAAAAGGCGACAAGCTGGGCCGCCTCTGCCCGCGTCCGCGTCCAACGGGTCGGCGGCCGCTCCGGGCTTCCGCTCCGCCGCGGGGACCGAGGGGCACGGTGTTGCCATGTCATTGCGGCCAAGGCGCATGGCTCCGGCGGCGCATCGTGGTTCGCGGTTGTGGTGCCGGCTTCCTCTCCTGTGCGCGCTTCGAGGTGGACTGGATGAGGGAGCGAAAGAATGAGAAGGAGGAAGGGAGAGGAAAGGGTTGGGCGGTTCAGGCAGCACCCCGTCAAACTCAAAGTTAGAGAAGCGCTTGCCTCAGGAGTCAGGGGAAGGCACGTCACGATGACTAAGCCCCAGCTCAATGAGCCCCAGTCGCGGTGACGATGCATGTTGATTTTACCCACGATGCTATCACGAGGCGATCGGCAATGGCTGTCTGAACAAGCTACTGCCGAAGAGCATGTTCGCATGACTTTGCTTTGCGGACGCCAACGCGGTTCTTTGGGGTCGCCCCTCCTAACGCTAGACCGCGTGACGGTCCAACAGTGGCGTCTGGTTGTTGCGGAATCAGTCGACCAGACTGCCTGACGTTCACATGGACGTCTGGCCGAGTAGGAGCACCATGTCGTATCTCACCCACCAGGGCATGAACTTTCAAGCCGTTCCATAATGTGCAATTTTTTCCTTCTCTTCTACCTGACTAATTACGTACTTCGTAGCCTCAGATAGGACAACAGCCGATTCTCTGGCGCCAAGGTCCACGGTCGAATGGCGCCAAGTCCTCGCCGTTTCCCTGGACCTGACCCAATCAGAGGGCGCATCACTACCTTTTGCTACACACACGTACGCGAGTCTCCAAGGGCCACCTGTTTTCTCGTCCAGCAGCTAGGTCTTCTGCCTCGAAACAGCGCGGCCGTCCCCAAAGGCCCACCCCGAATCCGTTGCTGGCGGACGGCTAAAGACTAATGATACCCGCCACATTGCCTCACAAAGGCGGAAATTGGCCGATAAAAGTCCCGATGATATGACGATGCCCATGCTGATACGGGAGCTAAGGAAACTTCTCATAAATGATGGATGATGCACAACCCTCGCCGACTGGCTTGATTGGTGGGCGCTGCCGGGGGGCGAGGTTCGGATTCTGTATCAAAGCAGCCCGTCGAAAGAAACTGCACATTCATTCTACTACCACCACGCACTACATTTATCGAGTTTGGCTCAGCATCATCGACGTTCCTGGCCATGACACGAAGCACCATCTGTTTACTTTTCCTATACGCTCTGCGCGTATGCGCCGCCAGCGACGAGGGGCCCAATTCCATAGCTTGCACGCCAACCTGGATCCTCGACGGCGTCACCGAGGAGGGCTTCAACAAGGCCAATACTCCATTCACCTTCAAGCCGTCATGCAGCGAACTGGATGCTCAATCTCATGCTGTATTCGTCACTTCAAGCCAGGACGTGAGTCCGCCCTTGGGCCTGGGCACCCTACTTGACAGTACGACCATAACCCCCAACGGCATAACCGTGCCTGGCCTGCACTCCGGAGCCCATTCACTCATGGTCTTCGCCAAAGATAGTCGGGGAAACCATGTGCTTGGTAGCTTCGCCCTTGTCTTTGGCTCCATTAACATGCCGGTACAGGTCACCGACATGAGCGGCAGGCCGGTGCCAGGAGTCGCTTTGACCATCAAGACCTATCCAGGCGTTGCCCACCGTGGCCTCACTGATGCCTCTGGCAAAATGCTCGTTGGAAATCTTCCAGCTGCGAGCATCGAGCTGTCAGCGAGCGCGGCCAACCGCCCCATCGCCACAATGGAAATCAACGCGACGTCGAGCGTGGCGACGCTTCCTCTCCGTCTGTCAAGGCTGGCCCTTGACAAGTCCGATTCCGTCCATGGCCAACAGACATCTCTTTTGGACACCAGGGCTGGCGCGAGGAAACAAAAGAGGCGAGGGAGCTGTGAGCCTAGTCCAGGTAGACCTATTTGCCAGCCAACTTGTCAGAACCCACCACCGCACTCTTGCGACTTCTACGAGCATTGCGCCGAAGGTACGGTCCATTGTGGTCCCCGTGGCTATCCCTTGCGATATGGGGCAAAGAATTGCCGCCGCTTCGTGTCCCGGATCGGAAGCTTCAGTACCAAAGGCCAGACCTGGATATGGAACACCATGTCTTGCCTACAAAGGGCTCTCATCAGACCTATCGAGGGAAGCGAAACAACTTGCGATTCGATCCAGAAAATCGCTTTCAAGTCCCACCCAGTATGCT
The DNA here is from genome assembly GCA_000956045.1 of Hirsutella minnesotensis 3608. Taxonomy (NCBI): domain Eukaryota; kingdom Fungi; phylum Ascomycota; class Sordariomycetes; order Hypocreales; family Ophiocordycipitaceae; genus Hirsutella; species Hirsutella minnesotensis. The sequence continues at coordinate 398,546 of KQ030508.1, read as the reverse complement.
ATCTCGACAATGGCTTCTGCGAGCTGCCTGCGAGCGATCTGCTTCAGGTCGTCATTACCGTCAAAACGGACTTGTTCAGCGGGCCAGCGATAGACCAAGTGCTCCAAACTGCCAAGGGGTGTCTTCGCAGACGCATTTCCTTGGGGGGGAACGATGAGCGAGCCTCCTTACGAAGCCCCACGTCATCCACCGAAGAACTGGACGAAGTCGCCATTCTGGAGGATATCGAACGGTATCTGGGAACGTTTGCGTGACCAAACCGCGCTTGATCGGCAGGCCGGCGTATCTTGAAGCATACCAATGCAGGCGGCTCCTGTACGGATCATGGACAGAATTGACGAATGAGTTCGAAAGGTGATAGCAGGCTCTATCAGGCATCTTCCGCCTCGTCGCGTCCGTCAAGCCACTTGCTCATGTAGGGACCATCAAGCCAGTAACCGAGTTTCTTGTAATAGCTCCGGACACCGACGCCGGAAATAACGCTGATCTTCTCGCTGCCGTGCTCGTCGCGTGCTATTCTCTCGGCCTCTTCCATGAGCAAAGTACCGAAGCCTTGGTGTTGGAATTTGCGGGGGTCGCGAGCGTGAATGGGCACTGCGGTGCCATAAACATGTAGCTCACGGATCATGCTAGTGGGTTGGCCAATAAGTTCCTCTCGATATGTGTACTTGTCGGTGCATTTGCGAAGGCGTAAGAGGGCGACAAGAATGTCCTGCTTGGGATCCTCGTACGCTAGAAATGTTTCCCAACCTCCGTTTGCCGTGTAGTCTCTGCGCACGAGCTCAATCTGGTTGGGCCGAATCTTGTTCTTGACTTCATTGACGCCGACTTCTCTGGTCCGCACGTCGCGACACGTCGTCCCAAAGTCCTTCATTCGAGCCAGGGCAAGCTCACGCAAGTTGCCATTCTCGACGCCCGAGGTCACCAAGGGCATAGGGATATCTCTCTGCACACGGTAAATCCGAGTCCAGGGTGGAATCAGAGCCATGATCCTGGCAACGAGGTCGATTAGCCCATTCGGCGTATAGTTTTGGTAGCGACCCGTCCGCCATAGCTCGTACAAGCCCGTTCCACGGATGACCAAAGTCGGATAAATCTTCAGACCATCCGTTCTGAAGGCGGGGTTTTCAAAGTACTCCCGGAACTGGTCCATGTCGCGCTCCATACCCACGTTGGGCAGATCCGGCATCATGTGGCTGACAACCTTAAAGCCGGCATCTTTGGCCAGACAGAATGTTTCTGCGACGGCCGCGACCGTATGACCTCGGTTGGTGTCTCGTGCCACATCTTCGTAGAGGGATTGTACGCCAATCTCAAGTCTCGTGCAACCGTATCGTAGCATATCGGTAAGGTGCGGTTGAAGGCAGTAATCCGGCCGGGTTTCGATGGTGATGCCGACGCACTTGATGTTGCTCATTTCTCCTGCCTCAACGGCCTCGTCAACCTTGGATGTCTGGTAGCCACTCAGGGCATTGTGAAGCTGCGCGATGAAATCTTCGCGATACGATTCAGGCAGTGACATGAAGGTGCCTCCCATGATGATGTATTCGACCTTGTCCACAGAATGTCCCAATGACTTGAGTTGGTCCACTCGCCCTCTCGCCTGCTCGAACGGATCGTACCGCGCCCTAATGGCTCGCATCGATGTGGGTTCGTATCCGGTGTAGGACTGCGTGCTGTACTCGAAATCGGAGTCGGGGCCACCAGGGCAATAAACGCAAATGTTCCCAGTATACGCAATATGAGGGCATCGATGGGGCTTGCACATGACGGCAACGACTGCGATTCCAGACGAAGTTCCTATTCACCGTCAGCCTCTATCTTGAACAGACAATGGGTGTGCCATACTAATAGGCTTGGCGACAAGTTTGGGCAGAATGTATTTCTTGTAATGCTCCGGGATGGCGGCGATGATGGCCGTCAAGGGAGGAATATTGGCCAGCTTGTGTTTCTTCGACAGCTTTGAGCGCAAAGAGTTGAGGTTGATATCTCGCGAGGAGCGGCCATCTTTCGTCGCCTCGTGGTCCTCGATCAAGGTGTTGGCGACCTCTGCACAACATCGCAAAAATCGTTCACTCTCCGGCGCGAGGTCGCCGCCCTTTTTCTTGGTCCCGGTCACCGTGACGGTCGCCATGGCGCCTGAGTGCTCGAGTGTCGTGACAGGCTATTCCTTATGGCGCTCCGTTGGTGCGTCTGTAGAGTCGCAGGTCCTAGAGCGAATCCTGGAGCCAAGTCGTCAAGCTCGTGGTTGATCTTGGAAGTTTTGTTGGTGGGGCAAAAGTCGACGAGGAGCAGTGTTGCAGTGACGATAAGGTCCCTGTACTTGAGACCCGCCCCCATCTGGGCCACGAACGCCACAAGTCCCGAGTAAATGGTACACCCGACGCCTGCGTGTTGGATATGGCTTCTGGAGGGGCTCGAGCAGTTAGTGAGAAACCTTCTGGGTCTCACATAGTATGCGGGACTGAGCAGTATCGCTTAGCAGATACTCTATTCCTGCGCAACGTTCCATGCCGTCTGGAGCTCTCGGAAAAAGGTGGTCGCCGTCGCCCGATCGGACCCGAGACTTGCCAAGCTCCTGCTCGGCCTTGCTGGCGATAGTTTTCGCTCACAAAAGCTCCAGCTCACTCAATTCTGCCATTCCTCCCGCCGCGCGTTGCAACCGCAACGTCCTCATCCCGATCTCTCGCCTCGAATCACTCTAGATCATGCAGGCAATCCCCAGAACGACGCTGCGCCCCGCAGCGCTGCGCCAGGTCGCTCGCGCATACAGCTCCTCGTCGTCTCCCTACTCAAAGACGGTCGACAATCTGCGCATCAACAGCGAGACCAAGCTCATCTACCAGGGCTTCACCGGAAAGCAGGGAACGCATGTCATTTCCGAATCTTTTGATTTCACGAGTCAAATCACTAACAATTAGCAGTTTCCACGCCCGACAAGCCATTGAATATGGTACGAGCGAACGCGCCCGAACGACACTCGCGCCGCGAGCGCTCCACGCATGAGCAAATCGCTAACATTGGCCCTCAGGCACCAAGGTAGTTGGTGGCACAAACCCCAAGAAGGCCGGTCAAACACACCTAGACCTGCCGGTCTTCAAGAACGTCTCGGATGCCGTCAAGGAGACGGGTGCCACCGCCACGGCCATCTTCGTCCCGTAAAGCCCCAAAGTCTATTATCGGATAGCAGCGAAGACTTTCTGACATGCAAATAGCCCTCCTCTGGCCGCCGCCGGCATTGAGGAAGCCCTTCAGGCCGAGATTCCCCTGGTAGTCTGCATTACCGAAGGCATCCCGCAACATGGTGAGTCCGCGCGCGCTACCCATGTGCCCACGCCTCGCACGCGACTAACGCAACTTACCCTTCTTAGACATGGTTCGCATCACGTCCATGCTCAAGTCCCAGTCCAAGACCCGTCTCGTCGGTCCCAACTGCCCCGGCATCATTGCCCCCGGCCAATGCAAAATCGGCATCATGCCTGGCTTCATCCACAAGCGCGGTCGCATCGGCATTGTCTCCCGATCCGGTACCCTGACCTACGAGGCCGTCAACCAGACCACTCAGGCTGGTCTCGGTCAGTCTCTTGTCGTTGGCATTGGCGGCGATCCCTTCAGCGGCACCAACTTCATCGACTGTCTCAAGGTCTTCACCGAGGACCAAGAGACAGACGGCATCATCATGATTGGCGAGATTGGCGGATCCGCTGAGGAGGACGCCGCCGAGTTCCTGAAGGAGGCCAACACTGTCGGTGGTGGCAAGCCCGTGGTTTCCTTCATTGCCGGCATCTCCGCTCCTCCTGGCCGTCGCATGGGCCACGCTGGTGCTATCGTTTCCGGCGGCAAGGGCGGTGCTGACTCCAAGATCAAGGCTCTCGAGAGCGCTGGTGTCATTGTTGAGCGTTCTCCTGCTGGCCTCGGCAAGGCTCTGTATGACGAGTTCGTCCGACGGGATCTTTTGTAAATTCGGGCGTAGGCTATAGGGTGCGGCAGGTGAGATAATAGCAAAACCATTGATGGCTGACGAGACGCCAAAACGGTCGGGAGGTCTTGTCACAGTTATGTCTCATTATAGTTTACATCAGATAGATCAGGATGGCAGGATGGACGTCGGCGTTCGTGTCTAGACTCGTAGTGTACAGTCTTGCAACAAGGGGCTACGGCTCCCGGTAACTGAGGTCATTTGTCCTCATCACACATTGTCGCCCCTCGAGTGTCACTTCTGGCTGTTCTCCGTACACGTGCAATTCGTCCGCATACATTGCCCTCGTTCGAAAAAGTCCGCTACTGCCCTGACAATGAATTCTGGAATAATACAATAATGGTATCCGCATACGCCAAACGCCCTCGGTGGTAGACGAAATAATCCATGCTAGGGGGACTGGCTGAAGCGGTGTATCTATGCAACGAACTCCCTTCAATGCTACTCATGCTCGACCTGTACTGACTGATGTGTGATCATTGCTCGCCGAGAAGCCGGGCGGTGATGTCGCCCATGTACGCTTCCTCGAGCTCGTAGTCCTGTCCGTTGTTACGGTCGATGCCGACGTAGAGGAAGGCGTCGACAACCGCGTCGACGTCGAAGCCCATGCTGACGAAGCGATCAACCAAGTCTTTGCTGTACCCTTTGTACCTGCACGTTCACTGTCAGCCATGGTCCTTGTCAAATGTACACGGGAATTATTCGAATCGCAGATGAGACGTGCCTATTCACATCTGCCGCCTGTGGCGAAGTCTCCTTGACGTTCTTTTTCATCCACTTCTTCACGTCGGTGTCCTGCTTGGCAGCGCCAGCGTGGCGGACCGCCCAGTCCTGGGCGACAATGGCAAACTGCTCGGGGTTTTCGACGAGCATGCGCGCGACCTCGGCGTCTTGTGGGTCTTTGGGGTTGGGTGACTCGAGAAGCATGCGGAGGGAGAGCAGAGCCGTCTTAATGGTCTGCACGGGTGACCAGCCGCTGCCCAGCGTGTCGAGGCATATTGCGCCCTGCAGGTAATAATGGGGTCAGCAAGGATGGGTCGACATGTTGCGCCAAGATTTACGAGGGGAGAATGAGCGCCGTCGGGAAAGGCAGGACGACGTACGGTTTGACTGCTGACGTTGGGATGCCAGATCCTGGTTATGAAGCGCATGACGGGTGATTTGAAGGGATAATTATCTGGTATCTGGATATCGATCTCGTAAGTTCCGCCAGCGTAGGGCGTCTCGGGCGGGGCAGGAATCGTGCCCTTGAGGTGGATGAGGTTGACGCCATCGACGGGTGCTGCATAGACACCCGAGTTGTCTCGATCGGCCTGGATGTCGGCGAGCTCCTTGGCTATTCGACGGTCACGACTGCTCGTCATGGTGACTCGGAATGTTTGGCAGACGCTGTGACGGAGATGCGCCGACAAAGGTTGTCCAGGTGTCGTCTCTCTGGTCAAGGAGGGGGTGAAATTCGTCGATAAAAGTGTTGGAACTGTTTTGTATGTTGTTTTGTTGGATGCAGGAGCAAAGTTTGGGCGCTGGTCTGGCCGCGGGGGAGATGCTGCTGTGTAAGTGGGGCACGATGGCGCCGAAGAGCAGGGCGAAATAAGACAACGGTTTAGGAAGGGCCAAGAGGGAGGGGCTCGTGTGTGCAGTTGCACTTGGTGACTGCTCTTGGCAGAAAGGCAAAAAGTGTCAGATGTCCATGTTCGGGACAGCGGTGCGGCCAGCTGCATGGAAGCGGCTAGGAGGGGGAAGAAGTCGAAGGAGATGCAGTCGAGACTGGAGAGGAGCTCCGGGACGAGGAAGCCGACGTCAAACTGCAGACACGCGCCCAATGAGGCGACTGGCCGGCTGCCGGCCTTGGAACTATAGGTGGCAAACGGGAAAACGGGCCTTGCGTTGGGTCGTGCGCTAAGCTTGCTAACTTGGCGAATCCGACTCCAATTCGCATTCGTCTTGGTCACTGACCTGCCCCAAACACCACCCCACATACCTCCGTGGTAGGTTCCGTAACCCAGGTTGAGGATGAGTACGGTGCAGTTGTCACCCATTAAGGTTGAGATGATTCACTTGTTGTGCTTGGCTCACAGAACCTTGATGTCTGGACTCCTGTTGCTCCTAAGTGCACGCAGCCGCGCGAGAGACGATGTCGATAATCTCAGCCATAACCAAAGGAGTCACGACATACGAATAGACCATGTGTTTTATTGCATGTCCTCGACAGTAATCTGCAGAGGAGGAAACTTGCCCAGCATTTGCCCATCAAGATCAAGTTTGGTATAGGGTAGTTGAGCTTGGCTGAACCGGAAATGTAGACTAAATCATGTCTGGCAGAGGCGACTCACTAGTACGTGCGATCAGATCAAAATAGAAAAGAACGAACAGAATAAGTCTCAGATAGCTCATCTTAGCACCAACTGCTATCCAAACACAGGGGTCTGGCCGGCAAGAGAATGACCCAATCACGTGACCAAAAGCTATGACACGTGACTCGCCCGGAGCTGTCGTGTCTCTCTGGCGCCTAGCCGGCCAAAGCGGCTTCATCATTCATCACTGTCAAGCTCCCCAGCTCCCCAGCATCACCTCTTGAATCCTCGAATCCGCCATAAGCTGTGGACAGTCAGCATCACTGCATAATCGAATCGGAGATTTCATCAGAGATCCCGGAGCTCGTGTAGCTCTCTTTGCCGTCATGGTAAGCTCCATCAGCTCGCCTCACAGCTCTACCTCGATCGCCATCACTCTGACATTCAATCGCAGGGTCAAGGACAATCCGGCATGGGAGGTGGAGATGGCAGGGATGACAAGGACAAGAAGGTTCGCTCCTCTTTACTCATTAAAGCCACCATGTCTGACGCCAGCAACAGAAGGATAAGCCCAAGTACGAGCCTCCCCCAAGACCGACCACGCGCGTTGGCCGCAAGAAGAGAAAGGCCGGCGGCACCAGCGCGGCAGCCAAGCTTCCCGCCGTCTACCCTACGAGTCGATGCAAGCTCCGCCTCCTCCGAATGCAGCGTATTCACGACCATCTCCTGCTCGAGGAAGAATATGTCGAGAACCAGGAGAGGTTACGAAAGGCCAAGGCTGCCAAGGAGGGATCAATCGCTGGCGCCGATGCCGATGATAGATTAGCAGATGAGCGAGGTCGTGTTGACGATATGCGCGGAAGTCCCATGGGTGTTGGAACCCTGGAAGAGCTGATTGACGACGACCACGCCATTGTCAGCAGCACAACGGGCCCCGAATACTACGTCAGCATCATGAGCTTCGTCGACAAGGACCTCCTGGAGCCTGGCGCTAGTGTTCTCTTGCATCATAAAAGTGTCAGCATCGTTGGCGTTTTGACGGATGATACGGATCCAATTGTCAGCGTCATGAAGCTAGATAAAGCTCCGACCGAGTCATACGCCGACATCGGAGGCCTTGAGCAGCAGATTCAGGAAGTCAGAGAGTCCGTCGAATTGCCTCTGCTGCACCCTGAGCTGTATGAGGAAATGGGCATCAAGCCTCCCAAGGGCGTCATCCTGTACGGCGCTCCCGGAACAGGCAAGACGCTCTTGGCCAAGGCTGTTGCCAACCAGACATCGGCAACCTTTTTGCGTATTGTCGGAAGCGAGTTGATTCAGAAATACCTTGGCGATGGACCCCGGCTTGTCCGGCAACTTTTCCAGGTAAATACTCATTCATCATGACGCAGCTCCTTGTCGCCAAAGACGGCTGCTAAACTCTTTACAGGTTGCTGGCGAGAACGCGCCTTCCATTGTGTTCATTGATGAAATCGATGCCATTGGCACCAAGCGTTACGATTCGACATCTGGCGGCGAGCGTGAAGTGCAACGCACCATGTTGGAGCTTCTCAACCAGCTCGATGGGTTTGACGACCGTGGCGACGTCAAGGTCATCATGGCTACCAACAAGATTGACACATTGGACCCCGCCCTCATCCGCCCTGGACGTATCGATCGAAAGATTTTGTTTGAGAACCCAGATCAGAACACCAAGCGCAAGATCTTCACACTGCATACATCAAAGATGAACCTCGGCGACGACGTCGACCTGGAAGAGTTCATCTCGCAAAAGGATGATCTCTCTGGCGCCGACATCAAGGCAATCTGCTCCGAAGCAGGCATGATGGCCCTGCGAGAACGCCGAATGCGGGTGCAGATGGCCGACTTCCGATCCGCGAGGGAACGTGTGCTTCGTACGAAGCAGGAAGGCGAGCCTGAAGGTCTGTATCTATAATGCATCAAGCTATAGTCTAGAGCAGAGGGCACTTGTGTTGGGCATCTGAACAGCGCCAGGCAAGAAGATGATGTTTGACGGAGGAGGCGTCGTTGGTCCTCGAGGGGCCTCGCAGCTTGATGATAGCGAAGGATACAAAAGCGTTTCCAAAGACAGCGACTCATGGGCGCGTGCCCTTGAGAGAAACATTGCGAATCATGCCCGAGATGAGCAGCAGTTACCCCATGCTACACTGACTGCTAAATGAACGCCAAGTACACATCTGGGTATTACCTCGCCGCTTCATGAGCGTTTCCTAACAGCGCCGACAAGAAGAAAAAAGCTAGGTTACTGGGTATACAGTCTGGCTCAAAAACGTTCAGGATGCTTTACTGGTTACCCCCGTCCTTCGGGTTGACCATCCGTATAATAAATCATGGCTCTCTCCCCCAACATGCCCCTCGTTACTCGGTGATGATTACGTGACCACGTCACTTGTTCTTAATATTTATCTTCGACCTTGCCATCGATGCCATGCTCGTCCTTTACCAGGCCAAGACGCATGCCCGCGGCATCGGCCTGGACGGCGCCCGTGACGGAGACGGGCACATGGGCATACAGCCAGCGGGCAATGAGGAAGCTCGCGAGCGCCCAGCCCCAGACGAGAACGGCAATAGAAGAGACGACGAGCAGGGTGGGAACGAGGACGAGGAGGGCGACGCCGACCCAAAAGAGGGAGAAGAGGATGGCGGCGCCAATGGCGAAGGCGACGGTGGAGGCGGCGAAGACGGCGAAGATGAGGAGGGGCAGAAAGGAGAAGGTGAGCTGAAGAATGGCAAAGGACTAGCGACGACGAAAGAAGACATTCGAGGTGTGCGCGTCAGTCGAGCGAGAGCAAGGCGGGGTTTCAAGGCGGCAGCACTTACAAAGAGGATGGGCCGCGAGGCGGCCAGGGACGAGGCCGAGTCGTAAGCGCGGCGGCGCGAGTCCGGGGCGACGACACGGTCGACGGAGCGCTGGGCGAGGGCGTAGACGCCGGCGGCCTTTTCGCCCACGGCGTCCCTGAAGCTGCTGCGGCGCGGGCGCTCGTGGATGTCCTGGTCCTCCTGCGCGGACTTGGCGGCGGCCGAGGGCATGGCTGGCGGGGTTGGGTCGCCGATGTGGAGAGAGGCGAAAGGGCGATGACGGGCGCCTCTCTTTTCTTTAAGAGTTTTTGTCGCTGGATCAAGGGTCAAGGAGGAGGAATTTTGGCGCGGGCTTCAGAAGAGTCGTGATGGCAAGGGCGGCGACGGTGACGGTTGGAGATTACGTATCCAGGTAGCGGATCGGAACGGTGCAACGGCCAGGCTTTGAAAGGAGGCGCCGCCAAAAGTTTGGGCGGGGTCAGGGACGGAGACTGGCAGCGGGTGCGGCGGGGGATGGCGACTGTCGTGGTGAAGGCGGAGGCGGAGGCAACGGTGATGATGAATTGATGATGGTGATGATGGTGATGATGATGATGTTGAAATGGCAAGGCGGACGGGACAGAGAGGCGTCGGGCCAAGTTCGTTCCTGCATGCGCGGGCAAAGAGCCGGCAGACGGGGATTGGACGATTGGATACACGACGCAGGCCGCAGGCTGGACCACTGGGAAATGTCACAAAAAGGCACAGCAACAGGCAATGAATGTCGAGCCGTTTATCTGGCCTGACTCTGCCGCTACCTACCTGGGTACCTACCTACCTTAGTAGTTACGAACTGAAGGGTCGGAGCAGCGTGGAAATGATGACGTTGCGCAGCGGGCAGTCCATTACGAAGTAAAAGGTGAATCAAGCCGTCAGTTCCTCTCCCGTCGGTACTTTGCACCAAGCAGCAACTCGGGCGTCTGCTCAGGTACTTTCCCCCCTCGCCTACAATAAAGCATGTGTTGGCGGCTCGAGATGGAAAACGCCGCATCTGTTACCACGTCGGTCGTGTCGCCGCGGCTCTGCGCGTGACTCGAGCCTTTTCCGATGGCACATGGATCGATTGACTGCTTTGCCATTGGCATGAGGAACGGACAGGAGACGAATGCATGGCAGGGTTGCAGCGCATCTTTGGGCGTCGGCTTTTTTTCGTCCGGGAGCCAGGAACCCGCTGCATGTGCCAACATTGCCGTCTCCACCCCCAGATAGAGTAGGTAGAGCCCCAGCCGTCCGAGAAGCACATGTTGGCAGGACCGCCGTCACATGAAAGTTGCTGCTCCTCCGTTGCGTCAAGGAGCTTGGCCTGCGATGGGCAGCGGACCGACTGCTGCTCTGTCGACGCGCTGGAGCAGGCAGTTGACCCAGACATACCGCAAGAGATGTGAGCAGTATGAACTCTTTGTTTTCCAAATCATGTCAAGGTGCGAGGACGGGTCTTGGTTCTTCAAAGTGCTCCTCCAAGTTGACCAACATTGACCGAGTAACAAAGGTTCGGTGCCAAGCCGAAATACGGCTGACATAATCCTCCCGTCGCTCTCGGCCTTCGCGTCCTCGCTCATTCACTCCCTCCCCCAACATGCTCCGCGAGGCCGACAAGGGGCTTTCGCTCCTCGCCGTTCAGCAGGTGAGCAAGCACCAGTCATCGACCCGGGGGCCCCAACGGCCTGAGACGCCCTGCCAACTGTGCATTGCGTATGTTTCGTAACCTTACCTGCCATTCCCCACCTTTGTTTGCGTCTTTGCCCGCCGCCAACGGAAGGGTCACCGCCCCCGTGCCCCCCGGTGCTCGACCATCCATCTCAGCGTGGCCGAAGGGTAAAGACACAAAGGGCCGAGAATGACGCGCCGGAGAGCGAAGCTGCGAAAAGGCCCCAGGTGCCTGCGCCAAGGCTATGGGGGCTGACGTGACCCCCTTGCCGTGATGGACGGCAGAGAGTGACTGAACATGAGGCACCATATAAGGCGCCTGCACGTCTTCCTCGGCGAACACTTCCTCAACAGCAACTTCAAGCGCTTAGTCTAGAGGTATCGAGTGCAGTCGTTGCCATACTATATATCAAGTCTCGAGCCGTCGACTCAATTGTCTGTTCTTGCGCACTTATACGTACAATACCACCTCCACCGAACCACGTCTTGGCCTTGACCGACGGCAAATCGCCAGAATGAATGCCAAAGCAGACACCAAAATGGATACCGCACCCGTCTACCGTGCAGAGGCCGAGCTTCCCGGCCAGCTGCCTCCGGCCTACACCCCTTCGCCTACCCTGACTCCCCGTGCGTCCTTCAAGAAGATCCCGACGGCCTATGAGGCCGGCGACAGCTCAAGTGCGCCGACCACGGCCACGACCCAAGGCCAACCTCAGTCTTCGTCCGCCAAGCAGCCGAGCACCTTCAACCGCAAGTTTCACTCCATCACCAGCATGGCCGGATGGCCGCTCAACAAGGCCGCCAATGTCATTGGCGCCGAGGGCTGGTGGCCCACGAGCATGGAGAAGGAGTGCAGCAAGGCAGCTCGCATCCTGCATTCCTTTACAAGTCAGTCATTTGCTCTTCTCTTCATATCCTTTCACTCAGTATTCTGACAAGCTCCAGATCTCAACACGGCCGAGCCTCCCAAGCGCAACGGCCCAATGCATCCCACTGGCATGACCAAAAAGTCCATGGTCAAGATCCCCGAGGCCGTACTCAAGGACTGCGCCGGGCTTGCCATCTTCAATGTCATCCGCGCCGGCGCCGTTCACGCCTCGCTCGCTGCCGGCTCCGGCGTCGTCATCGCTCGCCTCCCCGACGGATCCTGGTCGCCTCCCTCGTCCTTTGTCGTCTCCACCGTCGGCGCCGGCTTTGCCATTGGCTTGGACGTCTATGACTGTGTCTGCGTCCTCAACACGCCCGCGCAGGTCAATGCCTTTGCCAGCCCGCGCGTCTCCCTCGGCGGCGACGCCTCGATTGCCGTCGGCCCCGTTGGCACCGGCGGCATCGTCGACGCTGCCGTCTCCAAGACGGCCCGTCCCATGTGGAGCTACATGAAGAGCCGTGGGCTTTGGGCCGGCGTGCAGATCGACGGCACCATCATCGTGAGCCGCGCCGACGCCAACTCAGTCTTCTACAACGAGCGCGGCATCTCGGCCAAGAAGATTCTCCGCGGCGACGTCTCCTGGCCACCGGCCGGCAAGCCCCTTTTCGAGGTGCTGCGTGCCATAGAGGGCCGCCCCGACTTTGACCGCACAGTCGTGCAAGAGGTCGGCCGCATGGCCAGCCCGGGAGATGCCGTCACCAACGGCAAGCGCCACGACCAGAACCCGTTCGCCGACAGCGCCCAGGACGAGACGACTCTGGGCGAGAAAGAGAGGCTTGCCAGGGCCGGATACTGATAAAACATACCGTCGAGCTTGGTTGGATGAATGAAACGGATTAATCACAAGACTTGAGAGCGAGGCGTACGGCGTTGGATGTACTCTATTGGATTGCTCCTTGATGGCGTCGGATATACATGGTGCTTCTGATTTGCATTTACCGAATCATCTGCTTGTCCCTTATAACCTGGTATCATGGCATAGTCAAAGAGGGTTTCACGATTCGTTCCTAGCTATTTGGTGTTTGCAGGACACTGACTCGGGCAGTAATTCAAACTGTACACTACATGTTCCTGGCTTTCAAATACCAAGAATCGAGGTTTCGACCTTCTTTCGCAAAGTGATGGCATCTCAACACCACACGGCCCACTTATCCTCGGTCTCCCGATCCTCAAAACAGCTTGCGACGTGACGATCCTGCCCAAAGCCACGCAAGGCCCATCCACGAGCGCTTTTTGGTCGTATCCGGGCTAGGTTCATCAATTCGACTTTTTCCGAGACGCATTTTCGCGCGACACGTCCGGACGCCCACATTCCGAGCGGACCCTGCGGCCCCGAAAGGCCTATCCAGGCCTATGCCGCGAATTCGGAGGATGCCATCACCACGCGTGTAATACCATCAAGGAAAATCATGGAACCCGTAGCCACAGCGGCGGCCCTCGCCAGAAATGCAATCGTCTCGACAAGGGGCAAAGCTGCATGCGAGTCGAGGGCAGGCACACGGCGCAAAAAACCCGAGTTTGGAACCGGGTGCTGAGGGATTTCCTCCGACATCCAGAGACTGAGCGCGCTGCAGCAGGTTGAGCCTGTACTTGTCGAGTCGCAGGAGCCGCCTGAGACGCAGGGCCAAAACATCAGAGTGAATCGACGACTGGAAAGGGAGCGCAGGACAGAGAGGTCATCGTGCATGTCACTCCAAAGTCTCGGCGTCCCAAGGAAAGGCTATATGGCTTCGGCTTGGGCCAAGTCCGCTCTGGCTCTGAACTTGGCTCGGGATCGACTTTTGGACGCCATGGTTGTCTGGTTTCTTTGAAGAATCTAGAGCGAGGCACATCTTAAGGCGGCGATGCCTCTACTCCTTGGTAAGTCGCTTGGTTTTCAGGGATTCGCCTACTGGATGTAGACCTGGTGACCAGTTCCACATGGCATCATAGCTGGCTGGTTTATGCTCACTGATGAATTAAATACAAGATGTATCTGATGTCTATTCTTTTCCGCATGAAGTAGGTCATTATTCGTTATAGAGATTACTCTCAGGGTATCATGGTCGTTTCGTTTCAAAACTTCTCACCAACAACGCATCCCACATAGCCTACCTACAAGAACACTGTTGCATACCTGCGCCAACATCGGTTTCCGACATAAGTGAATCATGGTGAGAAGCTTGCAGTAATTTGCGTATTTCCAAAATCGTAGGATCAAAGACGTCGCCAGACGGGCTCTCGCCCCTTGGACGTGGCGAGTGCGCCACCGAGAATGACTGTCAGAGGTGTCAGCTTCGCCTCTCGGTATTTGCAGAACCGACGCAGACCAGCTCCGAAACCGCCAGGGCCAATCTCTGTCGGTCTGGTTCATTGAGGTAACCCGACTCGCTTCTCGAGCCGGGGGCGCGACGACGATCCCTAGGACCATCCACAATTGCGATCTGAGGCCGAGACGGATGATGGTACTGAACGTGCCGATCCCATTCTTCGAGGGTCGCGAAAGGACTGCGGAGAAAGGAGTTGAGTTCGTGCAAGAGCTGATTGGCGTTTTCGCGACCGAGATGGCGTGTTAGGTCATTCTCTATCAAGCCGTCGCTGGACCGAATACCGGCGTGATGGAGTAGCATCACTATGTGATTGACCATGCGTTCCAGTGTAACGGTAGGCCTAGGTCTCTGAGCAGGAGGCGTCGACGTACGAGCCGGGTCCGGACCGTCCACTTCGGCAACAGCCAGCCAGCCAAAGACCTGAAGTTCACGACGTAAAAAGAGCCTCGCGCGCCTCTGCAGGTCGGCGCTCCCCACGAAATCGTCTCGTGTGAGCTCACGATAGCGCGAGCGCGGATTCGACCCAACATGCATCGAGTATTGCCGAAGACGGTAGACCTGGCGCCGAGTCTCCAAGCCGGCAGGTTCGTCTCTGGGTCGAGGGCGTTGCACACGGCGGCGACGCCTGCCCCTGGCCGCGATGAGATGCGGATTGCGATTGCTTGGTGCTTGGGCTAATGTTCGTTGAGGAGCATGAGGTGGCAAAGTCGTCGTTGAGGGCGCCGCAGGATGATGGTACCAGATAATCTCTTGGCCGTAGACAACGCAGTCGACGACTCTTCGACAAATGGGGCACGGATGACGCAAAGTCTGAAGAAGCCAGCTCGCGACGCAATCGAGGTGGAAATTGCTGTGCCCGCACGGCAAGGCCTCGCAACGCTCCGTGAGGCCGTCGAGACAAATGACACATTCTTCCTGCGCAGGCTCCGGGGCGGCGACGTGGTTTTCGCGATCGTCATGGCTCTCCGGGCAAGGCTGCGGTTTCGTTGGCCGAAGCAGTACGGGGACCTGCACCGGAGAGCCCATCTCCATGCTCTGTCTTCCCTTGCTGATGGCCCTTTGTCGAGATCTTGGTGAGAAGAACCAAATGCGATGAAGTGAGCCGACAGATCGGTCTTGGCGAGTTTGGTGGGGCTATGTCCTAGGAGCAGGTACCTACGTACAGCCAGGTACCGATACCCTGTGACGTGGGCTCCATGTTAGGTACCCTTGTAGTCTTTCCCCACGCGTCGTGTTAAATTGATTTAGACGCGTCGAGACCAGGGCGCGCGTCGAATCTGGCGGGCGCTACGAAGTACCTAGACCCAACCAACCTCCGAGGCTTTGTCGGCACCGCAAGACGTTGTATGTCCCGATCCGCGAACCAAGGCCTTGTCCAGCTTCGTCCCGCCGCCAAAAATCTCCGCCATGAACGACGAATTAAAGGCACATTACGAATCAAAGTCCCAAGATCTGCGCGCGCAACTAAAGCGATGGGAGAGCGAATGGGCAAACGCCCACGGCGGCAGCAAGCCAGGACGACAGGACATCAAGGATAACCCAGACATTGGTAGGTTCTACGATGAGCGTCTTGCCGGCGAACGAGATCTGACTATCTTCATAAAGCCGAAAAGTACAAAAAGTACAACCAGGTTCGAGGCATACTAACTGGAAAGATACCCCCCCCAAAGGACGATGATTCGAGGTCAAGGAAGCGAAGGGCGGATCCTCCACCGTCGCAAACACCCCTCAAGCGGACAAGGCACACCGAGACCCCACGCACCGACCGTGTCCGAGATGAGGAGCTCATGAACACACCAGGCATATCGAGGAAGCTGTTCAGTCCCGCCAAGGTGACATCACTGGGCCCGACGCCGCAGAAGGACGGACGAGTCTTGGGTCTCTTTGACCTGTTGGTAGAGCGTGAGCTGGGAACACCGTCCTCGAAGAGTAAGGAAACGACCAGGAAATCTTCCCAATCGGACAGCATTCACAAGACTCCGAGCAAGCGCACCGGCCAAGGTGCCGACGACTCCAGACTGGGCCGAACGCCTATGTCGGCCAGTAAACGACGAGGTTCTAACTCAGCCATGACACCGCTGAAGAATCGAAGCGATCCAGCTTGCGGGCAAACGCCGACATCAGTATCAAAGCTACAATTCGATACGCCCGCGTTTCTCAAGAGGCACACGCTTCCAACCTTGGATGAGAATGGCTCCTTTGACATGCCCGCCCCGCTCAAACTGCCCCGCAAGCCATTCGCGCGTGGGCTTAGCGAAATTGTGGCCAGCCTGCGGAAGGTCGAAGAGGAGAAGCTCGATGATGATCTGGATGCTCTGCGAGAGGCGGAGAATGAGGAAGCCGGAATAATACCGAGTCGTCCGCCTCTACCACCACCAACAGTCACCAATGACGAGCCTCGAAACCTCCCGCTCGGAGGTTTCGACGATGAGGCCATGTACGACAGCCCGGTTGAGGATGCTCTAGATCGGAACGGAAACCCATTGGCAGTTTACAAGAAGAAGGGCCAAAAGAGAACGACAAGGCGGGTCAACATGAAGCCAACGTGGATCAAGCGCCCGGGGAACATGGGCGATAAGAACGACTCTGCGGATGCAGATGAGCCCGACGCCGATGGGACAGGAGATTACGGCAATGGACAGAAGCCAGGGGCCCAAGAGGAGGACTCGGATTCGGACGATGGAGAGGATCAAAGGAAGAAGTCCTCCAGAGCGAAAAAGGGTGACGCAAAGAAGGACGGCCCCGTCAAGAAGACGTTGAGAAAGGTGAATGAGCTGGCGCACGCCAACTTCCAAAGGCTCAAGTTGCGTAACTCTGGAGCCAAAGGTGGGCCTGGGCACAATAGCAGGTTTCGCCGCAGGCGGTAATGGGATCACGCCGAGATGCATCACGATGGACTGCTTTGGCGCACATGGTATTTGGCGATTGTGCATGGCTTGTGCGCCATGGGACGGATTTGGATTTGTTCAAGCACAGCCCGGCGTTAGAAAGAGTGTTTTTACCCTCGTCTCTCATTTAGAGGAGCGACGACAATACCCAGGAACGTCTTTGATGATTCGAAATTCGAACCAAGTTGAGTTGCTGTCATGTGCAGGTGCGTCGGAGTGTCGTTGGCGGAGTACGTTGTTCCGTTCCGAAGAGTCTGCATGCTTAGGTAAGATTAGTCAAGCGCCGTGATGAACGCACCGCTTTGCTGCCCAAAGACTCACCGTGGGCAACCACAGCTGGCGAACAGCCGGCGCAATCGAGCTTGCAGCCGTCGCTTTGTGAACAGCAGCAAAGTGGTCCGCTGAACCGCGTTGCCGTCGAGACTGTGCTGCCTGCCAGGAGGGGAAACATTTTCGCCCCGTTTCCACAGTCGCCTGCACACGTCGGCTTGCACCTGTCATCTCACGAATCTGCCCATCCGCAAAACCATCGCGGACCAAGAGGAAGCAGCCCGTGAGCCTCGACGACGCCACGCAAAAGCTCGTAACGTTCTCCGTGACGCTTTTCTCTCTCCAGCAAACACAGTACTGTTCTTGCCCTTTTCCCACGGACTGCCTCTTGTATCCGCGTACCCACACCGGTCGCCGCGCACACACACGTCGTCGCGTGCTTCTGTTGTTCTGCCGCTTTTCGCCCTGCTAACAACTTCTTCTCGTGACTTGCATCTTAGCATGCCTCATATGCCATTTTAAGTGCATCACTCGAGTCAAGATGGGTTCTAGCAAGGGCAAGTTGCCCGCGGCCGCCAAGGGCGCCTCTAAGAAGAGACGCTCGCACTGCCGTCGGGCTCAGCAGACCGAATCTTTCAGCGCCAGGCTCCCCGTGCCGACCATCAGGACGAAGCACAAGATCTGCTTTGAGCTGGTTGAAAACATCGACAAGAAGAAGAAACTCGTGGCCCAGGTCAAGTTCTCCGTCCCCAAAGAAGCTCGGAATCTTCATGCTAATCCGGAGCAGACTACGTGCCGCAGATTGCCGCCGGCAGGCTACGAGTTTGTTGCTAGCGGCAACCCAGACTTGACCACAGCCTGCAAAGAGCTATCTCGCGAAAAGGGCCACAAGATCTACATTGTTACGGTAGCCAGAGCTAGGACCTCCAGAGGTAGATCTGTGGCTAACCGTTTACAGCAAGCCAATGCTTTGTCCCTCCCGATTTCCTACCAGGTAAATCGGGTTGGCTATCATTTTCGCAAGGAAGTGGTGGAAGAAGTCATTACTAGCGGCTTCGATAAGCCAAATCCCTTCGCAAACGTGCCGTGGGCCAAGCCAGAGCCCATCCCGCAGTGCCCGAGGGCCTACCACGCCCAGGTTGATGCTGCACTGCGAGATTTCTTCCCACGGATCCCTAACACGTGCCGTTCGGAAATCATCTCACATGCCTTCACATGGGTACACCCCTCCGATCACCCCAATCTGAAGATTAAAACAGAGACTAAGACGGGCCCTCAGAAGGCACACAAGAGGAACGACCAGCCTATTGGCCTGCAGGCCGATGTTTCCCTCGCCCGTAGGGTCCAGCTAGCAGCCCTGGCTCACATCAGGCACGCTCACACTAAGTATGATGAGATGCTCCATCAGATGTCGTGGGTCGAAGCTCGCAAGAAAGTGGAGCCAGTCTGCCTCGATTTCCTCGTTAAGTGGCGAGGCGACGAAGAGAATGGCCGCGACGATCTTGACGAGATTTTGCGTGAGATCATCGTCCTCTCAGACGACGAGGACGAGGAGGACGATGCAGCTGAGGACTCGTCTGACAAGCTGTCTCACGATGAACCTTCACTCGACGCTCCCAGCCGCGTCGGCGACTCCCCTCAAGCCTCGCAGCCGGAGGTGCCTGCAACCGCCCCGGAGGAGGTGCCTGCAACCGCCCCAGAGGAGTTGTCTACAACCGTCCCAGAGGAGTTGCCTCAGGTTGCGCCAGAGGAGGTGCGCCTGCCGACGCCCGCCGCGGCAGTGAACCCCAAGTTGGGCACGACCACAAAAACCACGAATCCACGGCAAATGACTGACCAAAAGGCACGACGTGGATTCGAGAGATACCGCCGTGCCTGGGAAGATGCCGTCCGGCGTAATGAAGAAGAACCACATCCCATGGAGGGAAACTCTCATCAGCATCTGGCAGAAGAAGCTTTCCATGCCCCAGC
Organism: Hirsutella minnesotensis 3608; assembly: GCA_000956045.1. Lineage (NCBI taxonomy): Eukaryota > Fungi > Ascomycota > Sordariomycetes > Hypocreales > Ophiocordycipitaceae > Hirsutella > Hirsutella minnesotensis. The sequence goes on along the minus strand of KQ030508.1, from coordinate 379,401 downwards.
CAGCTACCCCGGTGTCTACCCGCGCGCTGACAACGATCATTCCTATGTAAACCACCTAGGGAACCCAGCGGTTCGTCCGTTCCCGCAGGATCCTGCATTGGCTGCACCTGTGAGCGGCGGCTCCAGAGAGGTCAATGTCGTGTCCCGTGAGCAGGCACCTCTAGGTCGCGAGCAGTATCGACACGCACCCTCTCATGGTCATCACCTCCAGGACATGCTGGTACCATCCGTCGAGCCGGCCCCCTCAAACCCCCCGCGACAGTATGTCACGTTGGATGGTCTCGTCAGACCTCAGGACCAGCCGGACTACCATTGCGCCCCGAAACGAGAGCAGAGTCATGGTTTCATGCCGCGAGCGCCACATTATCCTGGGGAGCAGAGCGAACCCCGTCATCAAGGTATCATCGGTTATCAAGCGAATGGAAGCGTAGCCCGTAACCACGGAGGCTGCGACTTGTCATTTGGAACCTCGTATTATCGTGGCAACGACTCATATCTCTACTCTGATCACCCCCGTGGGAGAACCAACCAAGTGAACGAAGGTGCCCTTCCGGTAGCGCAGGCACCGGCTGATCGCCTGGTTATCAACTCTTCCTGGCCTGGATCTCGTTCAAACCCCATCCTTATGGAGGATCGAGGAGGTTTCTATGAGAGGGTCGAGGCACCACCGGACTCCGTCCACTCGCGAGTTGAGACTCGTGAACCGTATGGGGCGCTAGGTTATAATCGCCAGGCGTTAAGGGTTCCCATCAATCAGCACATGTACCCGCAGGACGCCATGGCACGCCGGCTTCCAGAGAACCAGGTCCCCGCAGGATACGAGATGGCACAGACACGTAACCATCACCGAGTGGTCTCTGCGCAACACCCAAGAGATATTCCAGAGCCACACCGTACCTTTTCCACTCGAGGATGCAGTACTGGTATGGCCCAGCGTCCGGAATATACAGACAGACTTGGACAAATGCCTCTGCCCGCGCTCGGACAGCACGACGTGCCTTCGGCCCCGCCTGGTCGGGAAGCGTGAGTTGATCCGATTCCATTGAACGGAAACGGATGAGCCTCAGAGCTAACGAGACGAAATGAAGCTTCTACGGCGGCCATCATGTGGTAGCTGTCGCGAGGCACGGATATGAGCTGGATTACCGACAACATGGAAAGCGGCCGCTTTCCAACTCCCATTACGAAGACTTCAGACCTGCACCACCATCTCGCGTTGTGTTTACGGATCACGCTAGTATGGCTCGATGAAAAATCACATCATCCTAGCCAACACCTTCTAGACGATGATTTACCATGTTTTTTTTGCCCGCTTTTCAGTCATTGCTTGCTGTACGCCTTTGGAGGATTTGATCAGGACAGGTACGGCTACAGCGAGTGGCATTTTGTTTTGCACGCATCCCGTCGGCGTTGGAGCTGGACGATTCGTGCCTCGGTCGATTTGAGGCCTGGCGCTTGGTCTCGTGGTTCTTGGCAATGATGTATGAAGTACGAAAGATACCCCGTGCGCGAGTGGCTGTTGCGCACTTGAGGCGTTATGGGGAGGACCGGGGGATACACGAGGTTGTCCTCCTGGGGTCTTGATGCTTTCGATTGTACGCAGTAGAAATGTTTGGATTAGGGCGGGTTGACTGATGGTTGTCAATGCCGCAGAATAAAAGTTGCGTAACCCAAAGCCGTGTCTAAAATTTGTGGTTACATCATTTTGTCGTGAGCACACGTAGTCAATGTGCGAAACGCGAATATGGTAAATTGTAGATAGGTTTAACTGCGCATGCAGTCTGCTCATGATGACGTGGGTATTCTCGAAATCATCTCTTCACTCGTCTTGAACCACCCGGTTCCACGCGGCAATTCATCGCCCGCCCTTCCTCCCGCCGCTACGCCTTGCTGCCTGCCTAGTTCCGGCCCCTTGGACGCCCCTTGGCTATCCTCCCGGCCATGGACGGGCCGTGGGACTTTGGCGCGCCGAGACCTCTTCTGGCCGCGGCGACGGCCATTGCGGCCTTGGGTGCGTCGTCGCCGCCGGCGCCGGCGTCCTCCATGTCCTCGTCATCCTTGGACCGCCTGTTGGAGAACTTGAGCTTGCCGCCGCGGCCGCGCCGGGCCACGTCCTTGCCCTTGAGGGCGGCGACGTAGGCGCCCACACCCGAGGCCTCGGGCTGGTCGACGTCCATGGCGCCGGCCTCGGCCTTGTCGTCGCTGTCGCGGCCGAGGATGAGCTTGCCGTCGAGGTCGACCTTTGCCTTTGTCTTGGCGGGCTTGCGCAGCTTGACGGGCTTGGTGGATGAGATGTTGGCCAAGGCCTTCTTGTCGAGGAGGTCGAGGGGTTCATCGCCGTCTTCGACAATGTACGTCTTGCCACCCTTGTGGGCCTTCTTACGCGGCTTACCAGCGGCGCCGTCGTCGTCTGAGTCGGCGTCGGATTCTGAGTCACTGCTGTATAGGGCTTGGTCGTACTCGTTCTCAAACTGCTTCTTGGGCTGATTACCGTCGTCGTCATCGCTGGCGTCGTCGTCGTTGCCCGCCTTGGCGGCATCCTTCTTCTTCTTGGCCCTTTCCTTGGTTTTGCGGATATTGACAATCAGTTTCCTGTCGTCCTCGGGGCAGTTGTTGTGGACGAGCTCGAATCCGAAACGGCGGACCATGCGCTCCAAGATGTGCTTGACCTTGGCCTTGAAGTGGCCCTTGTGTTCGTGGCTCCAGATAATCAGATTCGGTACGAGCGTCGCCATGCGGGGAATCATGAGCTCCACGGGTAGGCTAATGACACAAATCTTGACAAAGCCCAAGCAGCTCTTGACGATTTCCCTGTTGTTGGACGTCAGGAACAGATCCATGGTCTGGACGAGATCGGCCAGTGTCTGTTCGCTCAGGCTCGATCGAAACTCGTAGAGGAGTCTGCTAATGGCTGTGATGGAGGCCGAAATCATGTGAGGCGTGCTGCCGGCCAAACCAGCGCTGACCATGGTAAAGTACTCTTCGATGCTGGCTTTGCCAGAGGGCGCGTCTTTGGGCATATGCGGCACCAGCCTATTCTCAATGACTGCGCCGTCGGCCGCGACCATGCGGTGGCCCATTTGCACCAACAAGTCGTACGCCGTCTCTCGGGCGCGCTCATTGTTCTCCTTGCAGCAGATGACGACCTCGCTAAGCACAGAGGGAATGAAGTGCAGGGCGGTGTCGGGGATGAAAGGGAGCAGCGCCGCAATGGCGGCCAGACGCTCGCGACGCGCAGGAGCCGATACCTTTTCCGAACTGGCGATGAAGAGCTGCTGAAGCTCAGCGTTTCGCTCTTGCAGAGCCGTCTTGCCAAGCTCAGAGCTCGCAAGCCGCGGAATCAGCTTGTATGCCTTCTTTTGCAGCTGTGGCTCACCTTCCCTTGAGACAATGACGGTTGCAATCTCGAATAGGGCGGCGAAGCTTTCCCGTGGAAGGTAGGCAGACATGGTAATGACAAGGTCCATGAGTGTCTGCGCCGTTGATGGCATGTGGTCTTTTGACTTTTGCTGCTGCTTCTTCTCTTCCACGGTCGGAGCATTCTGCAGCTCTGAGGCAAGCATCTTGCTTACGCGGTCAAAGGTGTCCATCAACTCTTGATGAGGCGCGATGCTCAGGAAAGCGTTGATAGTTTGCAGGACGGGACCGCGGCTTTGAGGGAGTGTTTGTGTGTAGACGTTGAAGAGGACTGCCAGCATGTTGCCAGAGAACTGCCCGAGATAGGTGAGGTTTTTGCTGGCGGTCTCGCGAGATACTCTGCTCTGCAGCAAGAAGTCTTCCTCGTCGTCCCCAATACTAGCCATGGCCTGGTTCGACTCTACCAAGGTCTTAAGCGCCTTGCAGATATCCAACCGCAGGCCGATTTGCTTGTATAGCAGATTGGCAAGCATCTCAGCAAACGTTTGATCAAAGGCCTCAATCAAGTCAAGCGGCAGGTCGCAGTATCCAGGTAGGATAGACCAGGTCTGCTGGACGAGAGTCTCGTAGATCTTGATCTCCATTGTCTTTTCCGCCTCTCCGTGGTCCAGGACCTTTTGGAACATGAGCTCGCTCAGAGGTACCATTTCCGATTTGAAGTGGGCGAGGTTGGTGTTGCTAGTGTAGTCTCGAAGAATGGGAAACATCCACGCTCGTCCAGATTGGCCCTTGACGGGCTTAACAATGTTGAGCGGCAGAGCTGTCAAGACAGCCTCGGGTCCCATAGCTTGAACGGCCTGACCAATAACGTCGTCTGCCTCCTTCTTGTTACGGAATGACGAATTTTCTCGAATCTGGCCAATTGTCCGCGTAATGTTGAGCATTCTCGGATGTGCCCTCCATCGAAGAGCAGTGAACATTGCCCCAAGAACGTTGAAGGTCTGCAGCCAGGCCGCCTGATACTGAACTGTCAAGAGCGATTCGGCAGACTTGGCAACCTTATCTAGGACCTTCTCGTCGTATATCGATGGCTCAAGGATGACTTGCTGAGGAATGCAATTGGCCATGAATGACACGAGGCACTCGGATGCGGAGATGCGGATGTTTTCTGAATGCGACTCGAGGAACTGGGCTACCATGGTGAACAAGTCGGGAAGTTTCTGAAACGTATCCTCCGGCTCCAATTGAGAAGAGACGTCGTATCCGCGAGACAGGATCGCAAGCCAAGGAGGCACAAGCTGAGTATCGTTTGCGGCTGGCCGCAACTCCGAGATGATTTCCATGAGACGGGGCAGCTTTGCCGAAGAGACTTCGTCCGACATGCCCTCGAAGATCAGCTCGAAAATCTCAAACCCGGCCATGGTCATGTACTCGTTGCCCGTCTTGGCGATATTGAGCAGGAGCTCGCACAGCGACTCGATCTTCGTGCTGGGCCAGCCGCCGCTTGCCGCGGCCACGGCCTTGACGAGTTGCAGCGCATGGATCAAGGCGGGATCGTGCGCCGTTGCCGCCAGCTTCTTGCCCTTGCGCGCCTGCGCGGCCTTGCCGGTGAGATCCTCGAGGTTCTTAAGGGCCGTCTGGGCGCACATGTCGGCAGCCGGGTGATCGAGCGAGGGACTCGGGGGAGGGTTCTTGAGGACCTTTTTGAGCGCATCCTGGGCGCGCTTGCGGATCTTGGGCCTGTGGTCGAGAGACAGGTTGAGCAGCCCGGCGACAGCCCGGCGAGGCCCGATTTGCGTGACGGAGAGCTCCCACGAGGGTCCGTCCTGAGCCAGCAGGAGAGACTCGAGGCAGCCAATCGAGGTTCTGAGAAGGATTGCTTCCGCATCCTGCATCAACAGCAGAGGCGCGAGGAGCGTGAGGATCTGGGTGAACTTGGAGCGCAGCAGGGGCTGCGGCGCGTAGGGCGTAACGACGTCGAGCAGGTAGACGACGGGCGTGGCCAATTCGATGTCGATGCTGCCATTGCTGCTGTTGGCCTGTTGCAGGAGCGCAAGCAGAGCTGCAAAGTATCCCGTGGGCGTCGGCGCAGTATTTTGTTCCTTGAGTGTCGATTCGACTGCTTGGAGAACAACGACGGTCTGCAACGAGAAGTGTCAGTCCCTCAACTGGTTGTAAGAGGCAGGATTTTGCTACCTTTTGTTGACTTTGCAGCCCCGGCGATTTGATCTTGTCTAGCTTTTCAGCCAAAGTCGGTGTCTGTGCCGGCGTCTCCATCTTGTCGAGCGTCGTCAGACCAAACAGCGCGCGATGGGGATTCCAGGACACGAGCAATGCAACCGCCAGTTTTACCGCCCAAAAAAATCACGCCGGGTTTTTCCTCTGGAAAAAAATCCTTATCGCAACAGCCTCCCCGCCATGGGCCGATAAGATGTGCGACCCTCGAATACAGTACGTACCCAGTGGGGGCCCTTTTCTTGAGAGAGTCGGGCCATCTCGCCTACAGCGATATTTCTCTATCCACACGTGCCTACGTAAGGTAACCCGGCGGCGGTCAGAGTGGAGCCGCAGCGACAAGACCGGAGCTCTCAATGTCCGGGTACCCTGACGTCGACACAGAGCGGAAGGGTACTTGGCCGCGCACCGAGGGGCACTTGGGAACGACGGCCGACCAAACGGGCAGAGCGAGTCGCAGCAAGCTCGCCCGCCGAGGGAATATCGACTGACCATTTCCCGCCGTCGCTCACTATCAATCTCGTCCGGACAGACACAGGGAGAAAGAGGGGGAGGAAGTCAACATGGCGTTCCTCATTCTCGTCATCGGGGACCTGCACATCCCCGATCGCGCGCTCGACATTCCGCCAAAGGTGCCTTTCCGACTACACGCCTCTCCCCTCCCCCGGCAACAAACTCATCGTCGCACATTTGGCTGACCCTTTTCCTCGTCTCCGGCAGTTCAAGAAGCTTCTCGCGCCCGGTAAAATCGGCCAGACGCTGTGCCTCGGGAACCTGACGGACAAGCACACGTACGAGTACCTGCGGTCGATTGCGCCCGACCTCAAGATCGTCAAGGGCCGGTACGACGTCGAGGCCACGTCGCTGCCGCTGACGCAGGTCGTGACGCACGGCGGCATCCGCATCGGCTTCCTCGAGGGCTTCACGCTCGTCTCGAGCGAGCCCGACCTGCTCCTCGCCGAGGCCAACCGGCTCGACGTCGACGTCCTGTGCTGGGGCGGCACCCACCGCTTCGACGCCTTTGAGTACATGGACAAGTTCTTTGTCAACCCGGGCAGCGCCACCGGCGCCTTCTTCAACGGCTGGGAGAAGGAGGGCGAGAACCCGACGCCCAGCTTCTGCCTCATGGACGTACGTGATGGGCCCGACGAGAGCGCGTTGCCGGAGCGAGGCCGGAGGCTTGAGCTGACGCACTATTATAGGTTCAAGGCATATCACTCACACTCTACGTCTACCAACTAAGAACGGACGACAAGGGCAACGAGAACGTTGCCGTCGAAAAGGTTACTTACACAAAGCCGGTAGAACCTTCAGGGGGGTCGACGTGAGGGACGGCTGTGTGGTGGTTAGAGTGGAAATGGAGCATCGGGCCCGAAGCCATATCGAGGTCCTGGCCTACAAAATGTCGATATCGATACCCACGTGCGTCTTGGAAGACTTAATCCTCATGCATGCTTCACCAGACACGGCGCTACTTATATCGTCGAGGAACTACAATCCATGTAAAAGAGCAACGTCCCAGCAAGATCAAATCCTTCAACATTGAGGGCTAGTGGGTATAAAACGTCGAATGCATGTCCACCGCTTGCCGTCCCAAAAATCACCAAGTGCCCGAATCTGGCCCCAAAACAAAGTATCGTAAACCAAAAAGGATAGCCAAGACCTTGCCTTCCGAAACGCCCTGTGCTGCAAACTTCTATGCACCTCATGCTCCATCACCTCTAGAACATCACACCATCATACTCCTTCTGCGTGCAGACTTGCGATCTTTGAGTTCGCCACCCTTGTCTCCGTCCGTGGTCGATGAGGCCCGTCGGGATGAAATGGTTTGCCTTCGAGCACTCTTTTTGGTCACCACTACCTCTTCATTGTCGGTCTGAGGCGATGAGCTCGTGAACTCATAAATATCCACATCGCCCGACCCGCTGGTGTCTGCAGTAGTGTCGGCTTCTCCGTGTTGGTCGCCCGATTCCTGGTCGGTAACTTCATCGGGCCGTCCGGTAATCTTAACGATGGACGAGGGCCGTCGTCGCCTCTCTGTCACAACCGTATTGGGCAGTTGATGTGAGAGAGAAGCCTTGCCTGCCAAAGGGCTCGGTGGAGGCTGGTCGCACTCGGGTGCTTCCTTTGACGGGTCTGCAACAGTCTTCCATGACTCTCCTCCCGAAGATTCCCGCTTTACTCTGAAAGTCTCTGAGTTGGGTGTTCCCGCTTGGCTGGATCTCCTCGCGTATTTGCCCTCCCCGGCCACGGCGTCGAATAATTCCTTAGTCGGTCTCCTCATCTTGTCCCTCAAGTTCGGCTCCGCATAACTGATTGCGGTTCTATTTCTTCTACTAGGTCGTGTCGTTTCTCCCGTGGATGAAATATCCGCTGGAGGAGGTGTGTCACCGCGGTGGGCGCTTTCACATTGAATCGGTTCCGGCGAGCTCGGTGGCAGAAACGTTGGCTCAGCCAGTGGCGCGGTCGATTCGAAGTCGACTACGGATGTCGCGACAAGATTTGGCTTCGATTCTTCGGCCCTCGTGGGAGGATGAATCTTGGTCTTTGGTTTCGATCTCGAGGTGATTGGTCTAGGCTTGGTAAGATCCGTCTTTGAAGCTGTACTTTTATCGGCTGCTGCAGTCTTGGGATTCTTCATGGGCGATCTGATGTCGTCATTTGTGCTTTTTGCTGCCAAGGGCTTCCGGGAATTCGATATCGGCACTTTCTTCTCGCGACCTTCTTTCCTTGAAATAACCGAGTCCCTCAATGCGCTTCCGTCAATCTTGTCCCGGGTCGACATCCTCTCCGCAGTAATTTTGAACGGCTGGTTTTCGTCTGTCCGCGAATGTGTCGGGATGTTTTCCACATTGTCCCTCGCACCTAATTTACGTTTCGAACCAGCCTTTGCGTATTGCATAGTTGGGTCGGAGGAATTCCCGAGCTGTGACTCGTCTTCTGAGGGAAGAATGCGCAAGGTTGGTACCTCGGGAGAATATCGAGGTGATTCAATGGCCTTCTCGATGTGCGGCGACGTGAACGAAGCCGGAGGCTCAGTCGCTCGAGCTGGGCTTAGTGTCATGATGTCGGCGGTGGCTGATCTGCTTGGCGAATCGACTTTGACGGGATCTTCCTCGATGAATTGTGATATAGGCGGCGGACCTAGATCTGGCGAATCGCTCGAGTCCGCTTCTGATTGTAGAGCCAAGATCTGTCCCGGACTACGGAAAATCACGTCAGCATCACCCGCGTCATTCATGGCATTTCCGACACGACATACTTCATGGATTGTCGGGGATACGACTTAGTCTCCGATATCAACCCAAGTTCTTCGACGTCTCTGGCGACGTCGCGTAATCTACGCTGCGATGGGGATGGTCGGCTGGCACTGCAGCTTAAACGCGGCTTCGTCGATCTTCGCCTCCGTGGCGAGTATCGTTTGAGGGGCGGCTCCAGGCCGAGACCAGCAACGAGGTTGCTCCATTCTGCGAGTTGCGATTCCAGCTTTTCTTTGATGGACAGGGCATGGTCGGCGATCCTCTGCGCATGGCTATCCTCGACCTGTTTTTCCAGTTCCAAGATGCGGCCGCGTAGCTCGAGGTTCTCAGAAAGCATGCCCGCGCACTCATTTTCAAGCTCCCTGATGCGCAGGGCTCGGATGTTGTTGGACTTTGCAAGGTCTCGATTTTGACGAAGCATCTTTCTCCGGACTGACAAACAGACGTTAGCCACTATCCCGGACACTGCCTCGCAGGGAGACGCACGCGTTTCGAGACTGTCCGATGACACGGGGGGTTCATTGAGCCTCGCCATGGCGCATGTAGCGCGGCAGGATGCGTGATGGCGGTCGGACAGCACAGCTGTTCACGGTGTTTGGTGAGGAGAGCATGAAGATTTGGGCCGCTGCAAAGAGAGTTTTGGAGCAGGGACCCAGTCCCGTTGTGTCATTATTTACCTTGTGCCTATTGCGGCCTAGACTGAAACTTCTGCATTAGAGTGCCTGGTTGCTGGGTAGCCGTAGCCAATCACCCCCCCACCAGCACGCACCAGCACGTGAGCTAGAGGCGGGGCTGCTAAGTACGTACCAAGGGTTTGCAGGTCGCGCCTCAGCCTGACGCTACCGCGTCACTTTATGTCTGGCGCATTGTCTGCCGGAAAGTCGGTGCCCGCGCTCCGAGTACGGACAACGAGTTCTGTTCAGGCTCTTATACAAGCTGCGCCGATTTGAGCCTCACTTTGGCCAAGAGTAAATGATCAACCGCCATCATGTCCTATCACACCCGACCACTCTCGACGCACATGCGCGCTGCGAGCGGCTCGGCATCCTCGTCCCAGTCCCCCGCGCTCCTTGCCCGGATCGAAGAGAAGAAGGCCGAATTGCAAAATCTCAAGGAGCTCCGGGACTTGAGCGCCGCGGTCGCCGGGCAGATGGAGGCCCTCGAGCGGAAACTTGTGACACTGTCGGACGGGACGGAAGGTATAGTTGGCACGAGCTCCCAGGCTTGATGAAGGGGACGCTGACACCTATGCAGCGATTGCCGCCGTCATGAGCAATTGGCATAATGTGCTCCGAGCTATCAATATGGCCTCGGGTAGGCGCTCCACGTTTGGCGGATGTAGTACATGGTTCATGTGGTTGACTCTCAGTGATAGCAAAATTAGCCACCCCGTCAGGAGACGTGAACCAGGACGACGACTCAGGGTCTGGGCAGCTTCCGCAAACTCTGGTTCGAATCCCAACTGAGCACGCACCGACTCTGCAAGCTCAAGCGGAGGCGATGGAAGCAACTGGACCGGAGAACATGTCTGGAACAAGCCCCTGAGGCGTAATGGCGAGTGCCTAGAAGAGAACAGCCGAGAGCGCCACTGTGGCCAGAAACACGATACCCTTATAACAAGCGGCGCCAGGACTGCACTTGTGCCTTTTGGCCAACCCGTGCTGTGGCTCAGCCCGTGCCTGTTCAGTGGTCACGAGCCTGTTCATGCCAGCTGCCGGCGCCTGTTCAGCGCCCCTACAAGGCTCTATATGCCAAAATATCAGAACCCCCTTCAACAGCAGCCGGAAGATGGTTCCATGGTGGAGTGGTCAAGTGGCCATTAAGCCTTGGAGCGCAAAACATTGGAAGGCTTCAGAAACACCGCCACGCCCTGGAGGTCGCAAGGTCGATTCCGAGCTGGGATGCCCCTAAAAAGGCACGTAAAATAAGAAACGGTGCAAATTAAGTATCCCATCGAACACGAAAGTGCACGGGACGCGCTATAGTACCTCCGCTGAAAGAGAGAGGTAGCAGGGCGTAAAGGACGGGCCCTAGAAGGCCGTTTCCTTTTGCCGGTTTGCCATACTGGCAGTATGGGATTTCTCTTTTTGCATTGCGCTCCGTCTGGTGGAGGGCATCGCGACTGGGGTTCGAGATCCAGTCACCCGAGATCTTTCAGGCATCCGAGATTCTGGCCACCCGAAGGAGACGGGAACTCGGCTTCTGCTGCTCACCGGCCGGCATGTTTTTAGCAACCCGACTGGTCAGATGCATCACGATATTCTTGGATGTTCTCGTCCCTGGGATACGTCATCGGGCAGGTCTCGCGCAACCACCCATTGGAAGTTGGTGGTGCGGGGGCTGCACCAAAGATCAATATTGTCAGACGCGATTCGCGTGGCGCAACAGAGAGAATGGCGAGGAATGAGGCTACCCTCTCGGGCGCGTCGCGGGGGCTCATTGGACGGACGAGCGACGTTGCAATTGCCGCCAAGAAAGTGCCGTTGAATTCGAGGCCAATGAAAAGGAGCGCGTCGCCGTGTCGCGGCTGCACGTAATCGCCCGAGACAAAGGGACAATGCACCAGACAATTGATTGAGGCTCTCTTTCTCTCCCTCCTTTGTCTCTCGCTTATTCACGCCGATGCTTGCTTTTCTACGGCAGCCGCGACAGGACCTTGCAATCATTGTTGCTGCTGCTGCTGCTGCTTGGCTCTCGACGAGGCGCCATTGCTTTGGAGGCTGGTATAACAGTCTTGCTCTCCTCTCCAAACAAGCAGCAGAAGCATCCATCATCATACTCCATACTGTTTCGTCAGATTAATCGACCCGCCGCGGCAGTTGTCTGTTGGCTCATACTTTTGTATCACCAACAATCCCTGCTCGTCCTCATCCACCCTCGTCCTCTTCCGCGGTACGCGAAATTGGATGTGCCGATAGGCTGCATTGTCAACGCCCACCATCGTCCCATGACAGTTCCAAATTTACCTTGCCAGTCAGACCCCTCTGCTCTGCACCCGGGTCATTGGCAGAGGAGCATGGGTTCCACGGCGACCACCGGGGTCAGCTTCGACATCTTGCCGGACGACGTAGCTTGCCCGACCTTGAACTCGCAATCTTGCACTGCTCCAACACTTGCCAAGACGGATAATCGGGGCGTCCTCGACGAGCTGCCAATCGATCAAGACCAGAACCAACAGCTTGCCGATACGGGTTCCCTGTTGGAGACGGACGTTGCGGCTGCAACCCCGAAAGCACAACATCTGTCGCCTGCATCTCCAGAGAACAAGTTACTGGTCAAGACCAAGCTCCCTTGGCGGTCACAGAGACACCGACGCCAGCCGATTGACGGGGACACGTTTGAGCCCCTTGCCGCCGTCATTGAAGAGACGAGCTTCGCCGCCGAAGCTGCCATTCCCTTGCCCCCAGAGTCGCCAAACCCATCAGACGTTGGCGACTCCCAACGGCCGTCGGCTGTCCAAGGTCAGTCGAGCTGCACAGAGACTTCCGAGCCCTCATTTTTCTGACACGTTCTGCTCAGGTGGCGAGTCGTCGGAACACCACGTACACTTTAATCTTGTTGGCTCTGTCCCCGACGTTCAAGAGCAAATCGCAAAGCACCTGGCAGGTCAGTTTGAGTGGTTAATGACGTATCCGGCGTCGGCGACTTCAGCAGAGCACCAAGACCATCCCAACGAGAGCCGACCTCTGGCTCAGTCGGACAGGCTGGTCTATGGCTGCAATGTGTTACGCCGGAACCAACAATGCACTCCCGCATTGCCGGACGAGGACGCGCGCCGAGAAGCTGACACTTTTACTCTGATAGCCACACCTCTTGAAATCGCTAGCCCTGGGTCATGCGGAATGGACCAGTATCGTCAACGACTCACCTTCACCACTTGTCCACCCCCACCATATTCTGATCTTCCTCTCAAGGTCCCTGAGCTCGTGACGATAGCGGAGCACTGGGTTTCTCCGTCTCTTTCTGCCGTCAGTGACAGGAGCGGCAGCTTCGCGGCTGACTCGAGTCGGACTGGCTCATTCTCTCTGCCTCGCATCGAGGACTCCCTAGAAGAACTAGACAGGCTCGAAGACGAGTTGGAGGCGGTCGACGCTGCAGCGCTTGCTCGAGGAATCGTCTCGGTCGACGGCATACCAGTCACACCGTTGTTGGAGAGTCCCCTGGACGAGGACATGCCCCCGTCGAAAAAAGCATCTACAGCTGGACAGTCGTCGATTGCGCACATCAGCTCCGGCGACATGGCCGGCCCACCTCTTCGTCGCGCGTCTCGCATGGCGACGCATGACAATAAACCGGCACGATCTGAGGATACCTCTGCGCCGGGGTGTTCGTCAGACAAGCCGACATCGATGCGCAATGCAACGAAACCTTGTCCAAAGTCGCAAAAGCCACTCACGGTGCCCAAATTTGAGCTCCCTGGCGATGCTGTAGCCAAACGCCTCAAGGAGCAACGCGAAGCGCGTCAGGCGCAACAGGCCGAGGCACTTGCCAAGGCGCAGTCGAGTAGTTCCAAGCCAAGGGCCAACCGCATACTGGGAAAGCCAACCTTTGAACTGCCCGGCGAAGCCATTTCGCGACGGAAGCGCGAAGAACGAGAAGCCAGGCTCCGGGCCACAGAAGAAGAGGAACGCAAGAAGCGCGAGTTCAAGGCTCGGCCGGTGCGACACAGCATCGGTGCGGCCACGCTACCCCGAGAAACCGTGGCTAGCCTGGCCAGGCGAACCAGGGTCCCGCAGGGAGAATCAGAAGCGAGACAAGGCATTTCGGATGGCGCCGCGCGAAGATCTATTGGGCCTTGTCGAGCGGGCGCCATCCAATCGCCGGCCATGAATGGCAGGTCCCTGCCGTCGCGAGGCCGTCACTCGATGGTGCTTCTTTCGCAAGAGTTGAGCCGAGACATGTCGACGTCTTCGGGCGCGAGCAAGCGCAGCACCTTTTCTGCCGAAGGTGTTGAGCAGCAGCGACAACGCGGCAAAGAAATCTTTGGGCGTGACGGCTCATTTGCAAAGGAAAAGGAACGCGACCGACGGGACAGAGAGGCCCTTGCCAAGGCAACTCGTGAGCAGGCCGCCGAACGCTCTAGAATGGCGAGTCGCGAGTGGGCAGAGAAGAAGCGTCGCAAGGAGTTGGCAGCCAAGGAGGCAATGAAGCCGGCCAAACAAGAGGAGGCTCCTCTGAAGCCGGCCGCTGAGGTCTGAAGCAAACAAGTCCCGGGTCCTTGATCGGGCATTGCGTTCCCTACTCTCCATTTCCTTTCTCTCACTGCACGGTTTGGTGTCTGGAAAAGACCTCGGTAAGGGTAGAGGCAAGGATTAGGACTGTTTCGGGAGTTCAGCCTGACTTTATGTTTGTGCGAGCATACCTTAGCCGAGGCATGTCGCCTCGAGCTCATTGAGCTGCGCTGTTCTTTGAAGTTTGTGACTTATCAAGCCTCTACTACTTCGTATTTCCTGTAGTAAAACATTATTGCTCTACCTTGGTTTCCGTGTTATGTCAAGTACATGACATTAACGATCCTGATTCATTGAAGCAGTAACGACCTTTGCTTACTGCGGTAGTGGGATCTCTGAGAATATTGGGTTGTCACGTCTTGGTTTTCCTGGACCAAGTCTGGCGGGACGATTCGAATCGGGGTCTGCATATCGCCGTTCCGCGTCGGGGCTTCGTCTCCCCACGTCCACCATTTCGCTGGTCATGAAACTTTTGAACCTGACATTCGCTCAGCGCACGATTCACTTTTCATGCTAGGTAAGTTGCACAGATCATCATTTTGACGGTGACTGACTTTTCATTGGCAGCGCCGCCCACCGTCCTGGCAGTTCCTTGACAGAAGACCATCCAAGTCATTTGAATTCAAAGACCGCACAGGACCTTGACAATCACCGACGAGATGGCAGCGCCGTCGCCCTCCGGGACCGTCCGGGCGACCGTCAACGGCGGCACCATCGTGGGCAAGCAGCAGCCGGCATCGGCCGACTACCCACGCGCCGTCGACGTCTTCTACGGGATCCCCTACGCCAGCGTGGAGCGGTTCCGGCGCGCAGCCATGCTCCCGCCGCCGGCGACGGGGACGACGGGGGCGAA
>KQ030508.1:336917-363434 GCA_000956045.1 Hirsutella minnesotensis 3608 | reverse complement strand
GCGCTTCGCGAGCCCCTTTGACGGCGACGGCGACGGCGTCGGGCGCCTGCTCGTCTTTGGCCGCGGCAACGACGAGGCCGCCGACGGGTCGCAGAGGGGCGTCCCCGTGCAGGCGAGGACGCTGACGCGGCGCGAGATGGAGCAGTGCCGTTTCTGGTGGGACAGGATGCCGCTGAGCCAGGGCATGGGCGTTGTTGGCCCGCGTGCATGATGCCTGCGGCTTCGTTGGGCGCGCGTCTTCTTCAATCTCAAACATGAAGGTGCACAACGTATGACGGGCATCGACCTGCCCAACACGCAAGTCGCGAATCACAGCAGACGGCAACGAAACCACGGGTCCTTCAAGTGTAAACGGTCTTGTGTTTAATCTGCGTCCTCGACTGGATCGCCGTTTGAATTATACCTATCTACACGGATCAAGCTGTTCCTCGTCTTTGGCCGGTGGATATATCACTATGCTGGAAATCCTTTCGCCGGCCAAATGCTCGTAGAGGCAACGCCGTTTTCATCGCACGACTTCCCAGCACAATCCAGGCAATCCGTCTTTGATAGTTGTGGCTGAACGTGGCCGAGACCTTGTACGCCAAGGCGCAGGTCTGGGCTGATGCTGTATGTACAAGCCCCTTCCAGGAACGTGCAAAACCCAACGGCTTCTAAACAACACATTCCGGTGTCAGGTTTCTGACGTAGGCAAGATCGTGAACCGTAGACCACAAGCTGTTTGGATGAGGGCAGTCCAGAGGACACGCCGGATTAGATTAATTAGCTCCAGAAACAGTCCAGTGAGTTCCGGGTGGGAGAAAAAAAAAGGACTCATGCTATCCGCCGTTTGGTAGCTGAATGGTAAGGGATCCATGAAACGCCGTCAAATAACTCTCCAATATAACTTCAGCTCAATGACTTTTGTTTTCCGTGGCGCGGCAAATGCTTGCAATGAAATCCGTGGGTATATATGAACAAGGCTGGCCCAATGCATGCGGTCAAGCTCAAAAGTTTTGAGCAATCCCTGCGCTTTGCTGGGGGTAGTGAGCCGAGTTTTCGATGCGAGTATTGCGTCGCGCTGGGTTGTCACGGATCACGGCCTGGGTCGGCAGGTCGTGAGGGCGCTGCTCGCCATAAGGGTTTTGGCCGTATTGCTCGTAGTAATTCGAGCCGTTGCCGTATAAGCCACCGTCCGAGTTTTCGGATCGGGCCGCTACGCTGTATGACGAAGACGCATTCGACGGTCCGCGGCGAACGTCGGCGCCGCGGTTATACGCTGCCGACGGCCCCATTGCACCCAGAATCTCGCCGTCGGGAGAAGAGGACGCGTCGAGCAGGGGTTCTACTGACCGAGCCTCGGACGGGTTGGTGCCGCGCGTGGGAGATGCCAAGTCTGAATAAGCACCCATGCCGCCACCGGACAAAGTAGTCGACGTTTTGCGACCCGTCGAGCCTGCAGCTGTAGTGGAGCCCCAACCACGATAGCCCGCAGCGCCGTCTTCCTTCATCTCGTAAGAGTTGGAGGCGGAGTGACCCACCGAGGGCATCGTGGGATCGGCATTCGGGTTGTACGAGTAGTCCTCCACCTCTTTGCGGCGCTCTTCCTCGGCTTCTTGGCGCGCTCTCCGCTTCCGCCACCAGAAGAGGCCCATGACTGCCAGGAGGGCAATGGCGGCAATGGGGACGACGACTCCAATGGCTACTTTGGACGGTTGGCTCAGACCACTGCTACCACCAGCCGAAGGGTCGATTGGCGTTGGCGTCGACGTTGAGCTCGGCGCGACTGAGGGGGCGGAAACGCCTGGGGTTTGGACGGTAGTCGCAGTAACAACTTCGATACTCGTGGCCGTCCTGCTCGGTCGGACGGTGACAACAGTCGACAAGGAATTGGGCGGTTGTTGCCTGGGCGAGTCAGACGATGGCGTAACTACAACAGGGGGCACGGCAACGGATGGTGTCGTCGCAGTCGTTGGGGTCGTTGTGGGCGTTGCATTTTGAGGTTGCGTAGGTGTCACATGGGCAGGAGGTTGCTGCTGAGACGGTGTCGCGGACGAAGCTGCGGCGGGGGGTACGGAGCTAGCAGGAGGTTGCGGAGTCGGGACGCTCGAGTGCTGCTGCTGCTGAGGCGTCGAGTTCGAGGGCTGTGCGGCGGACGGTGTCGCGACCGATGACGCAGCCGGGACCGAGCCCGCAGACGAGGGCTGCTGAACAGCGCTGCTCGGAACTGATGTCGAGCCGGAGCCGGCTTCAGACGTAGGCACTTTGCTCGTCGGGTTGGACATTTTGGAAGGGGCGGTGAGCCGATGGCGCACACGCTGTAGAGTGGTGAAGTCTGTTGCGGGACGCGCAGTCATGTCAGCGCGAGAATTGCGGTAGAATCGAGACGGTTGATATCGATGGGGTCGGACGCGAGGTCTGGTGCGGGCAACAGCTGGGGTCGATTGACACCGCAGGTTGGGCGGGCGGAGCGTCCGCCAACGACCCGGACCCGGCGGCGCATTGAGCCCGGGACAGGGCGAAGCCATGGCGAATGCCTTGTTGGCTCGGCGTCGGTGATGATGAGGAACATTGGAAGGAGAGCGAGGCCAAGGCTCTTGAGAGCCATGCCCCCGATTGTAAAGGCCAAAAGGACCCAATGACGCGGCAAGGACAAGAACAAGGCGCTCACATACCTGACGACGGCGCCTGACGGCCCAGTGAGAGCAAATAGGGCTCAGAGAAGGTCGGTCAGAAGTGATTGTCGGGCGGAGTCCTAGACAGCTCGGCCACGAGCCCAGGTGTCTCGCGACGGGATCGTCTGGCGGAAAGACAATGAGGCGAGGAATGAATCAGAGGCGCAAAGAAAGAGGCGAACGAGTGACGAAGAAGCAGAGCAGCAGGTAGTATAATGGGGTTTAGGAGAAGGCGGCGAGCAGACCAAACAATAGGCTGACGGCAGACAAACAGGCGAGAAGAGAAACAGACAGGAGGACCATACAGGCCTAGCGAAGAAGGGGCAAGGGAAACGTCGTTAGGGCGGACCGGGGAGGCTCTCCGTTCGTCGCGGAGGTGGTAGGCGGCGTGGGCTGCGCAGGCCACCTGGTGGCTGTGTGTCGCAGGAATATAGACCCGTCAAGCAGCCAAGGCACTCAGCGCGTCGGTTGCCGGGGGAGGCAGGGATTGTTGGGTGTGCTAAGACGGGCTGGGGGACCGTCGAGAGAGGTGACACTGGTGGAATGAGATTTGCGCTTAGGCTGAGACGGACGGTGCAATTGTCTGCAGGCCTGTTGGTTTTTCTTTTCTGCAATCCTCTCTGCAGCGGCAGCTCCAGCAGCTCCAGCGCGACGACCCGCCGTGACAAGCGCGAGCGAGCGAGCACCTGTTGCAGTCGCGCTGTGGGATCAGCGTACGGGTTGAAGAAGGGGAAGAGGTAGGGAAAGAATTGCAAAAAAGGAAGAAGAAAAAAAAGGGTCGGGAATGGACAAGTCGGGGGGGTGGGGAGGGCGAGGTGAAGAAGGTTTGGATTGGGGTGTGTGTGGGATAGCTATTGGTTACCGCTGGACGGGCGGGCAGCCGTCTAGACACAAGGCAGGCACCCGTGGCAGCGAGCTAGCGAGCGACAGCAGGCGCCGGAGCGGAACGAGACCAGAAGAAGCAAAAACCGGGTCCCGGGAGCGAGGCACAAGGAACGGGACAAGGAGACAAAAAACGACACGAGACAAGGGAAACATGCCGAATACGGGATCCTCGAAACGAGGTGTCACAAAGGTGTAATAGAACGAGGTATATTGATGAATGGGCCGTGGTATCTTCTCGCCGTGGGCTACTGTTTGTCTCATGCTTGTAGCGCTGGCTCGGCGGTAGCGCTCGAGCTGGAGATACCTCCATTCTGCAGAAACAATACATGTGGTGTGGACAGGTCCCCGCACAGCGCCCCGTCTTCCGAGCGTACCTCGAGGAGCCCCCCGCACAGACAGGAAACCGACAATGACGCAGCAGCGAGGAATCAAACAAGTGCAGCAGACTCTTCAGGCAGGCAAGGCACTCTTGTCGCGCACTGTGCCAAGTACAGTCCTGCGCCGAGATGCATTTGCCATCACTCGGAGCGCAACGAGCCGAATCCTTTTCAGTCTGTATCCTTTGCCCTTGTTCCTGGCCGGGGTACAATAAAAACACACACACTGACCCGCCGCCCGCTCGCAAGCGGCGGCGAACCTTGGGGCGGGAGCTTCTGGCGCCGTCTCGCCCAGGCTAATCCATACCAGGTGTCGATCGGGTGTGTGTGAGTGTGTTGGCGCCCAGTCTCAAAGGGAAACGATCAATAGGAGGGGGACCGCCCAGTGGCCTGCCCTTCGTGTGGGTTCCAGATTTTCCTTGTTGGCTTTCGCTCCTGAGTCGTGCTACTGGCGATAGACTTTCCTTGGCCTCGGCGTTCTGCGAGGGCCCCTTTCGTTAAAGAAACAGGGCCTCCACGTTTTTTCCCTCGCTTTCTCACGACGCCTTTTGCGTCTCCTCCGAGGAAAGAAAGGGCTGCACTGCAGCTCCAGGGCATGGTCACACAGTGCACGTCACGCTGCGGTACAGTGCTGCCGTGTGCAGCGTGTGCATGCGGTCAGAGTAAGTCTAAAATCTCCCAAAGTGCCAAGTAAAATTCCCCAATGCATCTTCATCCCATTGTCGCAATCGGCCCTGCACATGGCAACCTACCCGATGCGATCTGCCTCGTCGGCGCCGCCCAGAAGTCACCTTCTCACCTCGGGCTCGGTCGCTCTCTGGCGCCCAGTGGCCGGGTTTGCCGGGGACGAGTCCGTCTCCAATCAGCCCGTCAGCTACGGAGGTCATGCCCTTGGGCCTGTCGCCCATGGTCGCAAATAATCAGCCAGCTCAATTGACCCACGGCACACGACGCCCACGAGAAGGGGTGGACAAGGGGTCGTGGTTCGCGCCGAAAGGGGGACGGGCGTGACGGCCTCTTTTGTCCCATCTGGATTCGGGCGGCAGATTGCCTCATTTCTCTGTGCCCTTTCTTCATGGCCCTGAACTGATTCATCATCCCCTCATCCCGGCCATTCAGCGCCTTTGGGTCGGGCAATGTTTGAATCCTCCTCTCCCGGCCGCTCACCTGTCTCATTGAACACCTCAATCAGCAGAGTCGACTATGCGCTGGTTATTGCGGTCCCTCATTGATGCGGGCCAAAACTAAACAACTGGCATCGACGGCGATCGCCATGCAATCTCATCATATACAGTGCCTCGTAGAAACCCACACGTAGCCCTTTCGGGCTTGCGTGATCGATCGCCGACAAGACTCTTGCACTGATCACCTTTCCACGCTGCCATCCTTGCTCGTGGTGCGCAGCATGAGGCATGACCTGCGTCGCTCCCGTTGCTAATTTTGGTGCCCCGACGCCCGATAAGCCCCGCGTCCGCATTCTTGCCTACAGGTACTTCGTACAAGAGCACGGACAGTGTTCGGTTCGTACCCAAGTCTTCTGGCCCGTCCCGGCAGAACCTTCGCGTCGGGCACGCCTTGCCAACCACCTTGGGCTTGGGCTGCACGTCTCAAACCCTCAATCTCCTGCGCATGCAAACATGAACATAGCTCGACAAACACATCAAAGCGTCATGACAACAACAAACCGTTCTCTAGGCCGTCCAACTCGCGTCTCGACGTGACCCTTGCATCGTTCGGCCTGCTGTAACGTCAATCAATCCAATTGCACGCACCGTCCCCTCCTGAGGCTTCAATTGGGCTGCCTCGGCCAGGCACCGCCAAACACGTCCCTGCCAATCCCTGAAACGCCGTGAGCAAGAGCTCTCTCGCCCACCCTGCCGTGGCTTGCAGTCGGCCTGAACTTGACACACGTCAGCGCCGCAACCACCCACGAAATACACGATGCAACAAGACAGGTAACACTTGAGTGCCCCGGACGGTGCGCGGGCGACCTCGCAAGCCTGGGGCGCCTCCTCCATGTCGCCCTCTGCCTCGAATACGGGCCGTATAAAAAAGACGCACAGAAATGCTAAACAAGGCCCTGCTCATTGACCACTGCAAGCTTGACGTTTCCGGTCTGTGGGCAGTGTTGACGCTGCCTCTAAAAAAAGACAGTCTCGCCGTATTCTTTGCACGGACCAGCTGCACCGCCAGCCTCAGCAGCGAAGCTCCATTCTTACCTCATCCTTGGGTACCTTGAGCCGTAAGCCCTTTCCATCATCAATCCGAGCAACACAGTAGAGTATACGTCTCCTTTGCACATGCGCCATGTAAACTCATCCCCTTCCCGCTCACACCTACAGTGCTTCCTTCGCACCATGCCCCAGAGAATCGCCGTCCCCCACCATCATCTCAGACACGCAAACACGACCGCGGCAGCAGGAGCCCCCGCGACTGGCCCTGGCCCTTCCCGGCCCTGCAGGCGCGCACGGCCAATCATCCCCGTGCGACCTCCCGAGAAAGAGAGAGAAAAGTCGCTCGCAGACGCCACCGATGGATGGTGGGAAACGGGCCACGGGCATTCTGACGTGTAACGTGACACGACTCCGGGGTTTGCTGCTGCTCTCCGACATTGCACAAGGCCATGATGCAGGCTACTGTGCGGTGCTGTGCTTCCTACATGCGTACAAGACTATCAACATGCAGCACATGCATGGGCTGATTGCATGCGCAAATGAAGCTACTCCGCCAGCCGTCCCCGTTCAGCTTTATTCCATCCCATCCGTCCGCCATTGCACGCTCATTCACATGGCTTCGACGGGCTGCATCGCTCTCTTGATGACGGACAAGACTCCCATAGGTTCGTTGCATTGATCCGGCTTCAAGACGCATCAATGACTTGTCCATGGCGGCCCTGCCGGGAAGCTACCTATCTGTATCGAGGCCGACGCCCGTAACCTCGGTCTCCTCTCTGCGTCGCTTCCCAAAACCCCCTTTCTAATCCGCATGCTTGCTCTATATGCAGCTTGCTTAAATCTTCCTCCAAATGAATTAAAGAATAGCCAAGGAAAGCTATGTTGATCTCCAACCATGTCCCAATTACTCCCGCAATGGAAATCCAAGAAACGTCGTGGCTGAGCCAGAGATGTACCGCCATGCAATGCCTTTATATAGATACAGAATGAAGAAAACGAGCAACGCTTCAAGGTCGCATGCCCCATTGAGGCTTGAGTTGGTCCGTAATGGCCGCCGCCGTGAACACCGTGTCGCCAGGCAACCGGCTCACACGCCCGGCGCCGCTGCGGATGGCATCGAGCTGCACAGCCGAGATGCCGCTTCGGTTGCTGCGGATGCTGCCTGCGTCACTCATGGTGTCGGCATCCTTGAACTTCTTGGGAGGAGCAAAGTCCAAGTTCGTGAACGTAGACGATTTTCGCAGAAGATGTCTAGGCCTCGTGTTAGCGTCAATCCATGGTCTCGTCTCATTTCGTCAACACTTACGGGCTTGGCAGCACCGACAGTTCGTCAAAGGCCGTGGCAAGCGGGGACACAACCGGCCTCTTAAGGAGGTAGGGGCGTCGTTCTCCCAGCGGGCTCTGACTACGGCCGGCGGCTCGTTCCTCAAATGACACAGGAGGCGCAAAGTCGACGGCATTCATGATGGCAAATGAGTCGTCGCGGAGCTTGGATGGTGTCGGCAAGGTCTTGAGCTCCGCAGGGGGCGGGAGGCGCTTTCGTGGAGGCCCGCGGACTCTGGCAGAGGCAGACGAGCCTGGTCGCGGAGTGGCTGCGGATCCAGCGCGCGGACGATAGCCCATTCCAACCATTGATCCAGGTCCGGGAGGGCCGCGAGGGCCGCGACTTGAGGATCGAGGACCCGGGCCTCCCCGGAACCGAGGCGCGGGAGGAGGTGTCATGGCCCGTCGAGTTACAGGCTGTGCGTAAGGCATCACAAACGCATTCGTCTCAGCATCGTAGTAAGCCGCATCTCCCAGGAAATTCTCGTCGTAATCCTCGTACTGAGGCATGGGGCGATGAGTCGGTAGCGGCGGGGGGGCTTCCTTGGTGTCCTCGAAGTACTCCTTGTAGAATGATCGGATGCGGTTGGCCCGGTATTCGGGGTCCTCGGACTCGGTCACCTCATCCGGCGGCAAGGGCCGGAATCCGACAGATAGTCTCTTGGCCTGCTGCTGTGGAACACCCAAGCCCGATTGCTGCGCAGGCGCGGGATGTTCTTCCAGAGCCTGGCGTCCCATTCCTCGACCACGTGTCTCTTCCTCATAGCCATCGTAGGCGTACGTGGTCTGAATCTCAGGATAGGCTTCTGCAGGGGCGTAACCATCATAAGAGTGCGCCATGCCTGGGTCACCTGCGACTGCATGAGGCTCTCCAAACATGATATCTGGCAATGTCGGCTCCTCGGGCATGGACGCGACGCCAACGTGTGCCATATCCACAGGGCCAGTCTCGAAATGGAACTCATCGTCTCCGGTCTGAGCAACACCAATGTTGGAGGACATGTCCCCACGGTAGGGCTCGTACACGGCGCGAGGAGGAGATGATGGCGGGCCAGGGCGGCTGTCAGTGGTCAGAGCCGCAGGTGGGCGTCGTACGTCTGGGATCTCAAGGCCGCCTTCGACCTTGTCGTCCGGATAAACGACTGTACCGATCTCTGGCACGATGGAGTGCGTCGGGCGGGAGGGTTGCGGAGCATCGGCGGCGGCGGGAAGACCGTGGGTCGGCTGAGACGCTGTCGGCGTGGCGAATGGGTCGACGGGAGTTTCTGAAGACACTGGCGATCGAGTAGCCGAGGTTGGTTGTGGGGACAGGGTTGCGGATTTGCTGGTTAGAGTAGAGTTTCGCTTGCTGTTGACGCGCAAAGATGCGTCCTTGGCGGGATTGAACGATCTTATGGATCCGTTCTCGCTGTGGGTGTACTCCTTGATGGTGCGGTACGGATCTATCTCGTTGGGAAACGTACGGGCAAGCGAGTGGATCGAATCGTGTGACTGATGAGCTCCGGGGGGAAGCAGATAGGGCGACGAGAGATTCATGTCCATGGAGAGCTGACCAGGTTTGTGGGCCGTCTTTTCAATACCAAACATGCTCTTGCGCTTGCTCGACTTCATGGGGGCGTCATCCAGGCCAAAGTCGAGGCCCTTGTTGGGATCACTGGCATCCTCTAGTTTCAAGCGGCGGACATTTCGACGATGGAGAAAGAAGAGGACGATGCCGCCCACGATGAGGGGAACGCTGCAACCGAGTAATCAGCACATTGAGCACCCAGAATCGTGGCTGGAGCCGACTCACACAACTCCCACTACAATGGCAATGTTTGTGACATTTGTAGAGATGCTCTTCTCGCATGATCCGCCAGAGCAATCGCGCTTCGCAAGGCTGCCTGCCATCTGCGATGAAGCCATTGGCTCCAGGCCGGCGGGCAGGACAGAGTCTTGAACCCCTTCTGGCTGCTGCCCGAGTGCGACAGACCTAGGACTCGCAATCGTGATACGGGTTCGACGATAAGCGTAAGGTAGCTTCATATTCCCGCACCGCTCCCACAGACCCGGAGGTGTCTGCGTGTCGACGATTCTTGTTCAAAGGGCGAATCGACTATTCATGGCCGTCTATAGCAGGGCAGAGGGTGCGCAGTCGCCGGTACTGGGGCTGATCAAGTCGAGAATCGGAACGACAGTCGGTAAGTGGGCAGTATGCCAGAGTCGACTCGGTTCGAGAGGTTGAAGAGGCGTACGTATGACCAAAGCAAACAATAAGGTGCGCTCGGGGGCACTGCGCCGCGTTCCAGTCGTCGACCGGGTGGCTTGCTGCTGGCGAAGAAGAGAAGCGTAGGTAAGGAAAAAGAAGGACGATGAGCTTGACAGACAGAAACCAAAGGAGTGACGAGCCTGCTGGCAGGCGACTTGGCGCGAAGAGGCCTTCGGTTGACAAAGGAGGATGGCCGTTGAGCGGTTTAGGGGGTGAGGGAGAAGAAGAGGACGGGTGCACCGGGAGAGGGAGAGTGGTGGGAATCAAAGATGAGGAGTACAGTGTACTAGGGGTACAAAGATGGGACGGAAGTTGAGATGGCCTATGAGAAGTGCTCGAAACTCGAGAATACCTGCGGGGAGGGCGGCTCACGCACAGCTACGCAGGGCAAAGACGATGGACAGAGTCTAAGCCGGGTGTAGATACATGAGCGATTGGCAGCAAGGCGACCGGATTCCCCCTATCTATTGTTTACAGGTACAAGATGTAGACCTTCCCCCTTGGACAATTTGGGGAAGGCGCGGAGAGTTGCAGGAGCAAAGTCGCACAAGTGCGGTACGGTCACGTCCGGGCCACTCGCGCAAGGTGTTGCCAATGCATTGACAAGCACTCTAGCCCGCTACTGCAAGGTACCCGGACAGTACCTGAGGCACCTAGCCGGCGCCGACAGGGGGGGGACGGCCAGATCCCTACCAGAGGAAACGGAATCCGACGACTTGATTGGACGGTTGGGGCCGGACCGCCCAGGTAGAGGAGCGGTATGGGGCTGCGCGGGGGCCAGAGGCTGGAAATGAAAGGGAGTGAAGGTCGAATGAAATTGGGCGCCCGACTAACGGCTAGTCGTCCAATACGTGGGAAACAATAAACGAGCGCCACACAGCGGCCCAATGGCGTGCGCACTCTACAGTATGGTACTCGGTAGGATGCCGTGGACGAGGTTTGCGTCTGGGACCAAGACGCAAAGTGAGACGGCCGGACGAGACAATGCCAAAGACCCCAAGACAGCTTTATTGTTTCTTTATTACCTGGTTAAGCTTTTGGGGGCCCTGGGAGGAATGCAGGGCGATGCTCTCCGACAAAACGCACGTGTTTGAGCGATTATTGTTGCGTTGGTAGTCGGTGGGGGGCACGGCGTGCCGGATGGCACTTTTGCGAGTCGAGCCACCTGAGGCAGTCGATTGTCCGGGGCCAATGTCGGATGGGCTTGGGAGATTGGACTGTTGTGCATCGGGCGTCTACCAAGGCCGGTGGTGCATGCAGGTGTACAAAACGGTGATACCTTGGTACCTTTGCGCACAGGCAGCTGCGCACCTGGCTGCCTGTACTGTAAGGTACTGCACATCCCCAAATGAGTGCGGCGGCCAGCTCAGGGGCACGCTGCACTCAAGACCCATGGGAGTTGACGAGGTGCGCAATGTCTGCTGGCCGCCCACGTTGGTCGCCAGACTGGCGGTACGTACAGGACTCTATCCTCTGGGAGTGGCCAGCATTGGAGCGCCCAGAAGCCCAGCGAACGAGCTTGGCAGGTGCCAGTTACAACTCATACAAGTTACTAATATGGGCGACTTTTCTTACTGGCAGCAAGTGCAGGACAGCCTGGAAAATCGAGCGGAGTCGGATCCTCACTGCGGTGGACGAGCCTGACGATGCACCGCTAGCCTGGCACTGCCACCCTGACGCTAGACCCGAAGCTCGCTAGAGCCCGAGTGGCCCATCGGATCACTGCATTTGGATTGGCGGTTCATAACACACCCGACAACAGTTGATGCAACAGCCGATGAAGAGCAAAAAGAAACCAAAACGTTGATGCGCTGAAAAGTAAGACGATGCCCAAAACGCAAGGCAGGGAGAGGGGACTCCTGGGCTTCAAGTAAGTTGCTGGCCATGTCGCGAGAAAAAGAACTTTTTCGCACGAGACATCCACGGGGCCTCAGCGCCGTCGAGCCTCGGGCCTGCCCTGCATCTCCCGCCGCGGCGCGCAATGTGACGAGCAGGCTGCTTTTCCTCGCTGGACTCTTGACGGGCTTTAGGCACATAAGCAGGACCCCGAGTTGATCGCCGGCACCCTCATCCGGATCGATCGTGTGCCATTTTTAGAGAGGCCAGTCCAAAATAAACGATGGATGCAATGCAGATCAGAGCTCGCTAGAGGATGACGCACTCCTTTTGGCAGAGAGGCCGGAGCCGGCCATGTTTATTTTTCCATCCGTGATTCTTTCTTCTCGAGGCCTTTGTCCATGCGCCTTGCATTGGCATTCCTCGCGTCTCGGGCAGTAGCTCGGCTGTCTCACCGCACAAGGTCTTCCAGACTGCAAGGGGAAGCTCCAGGTCAGCAAAGACGTAAAGAGTACATGTTTCCGTCAGGCGCTTGCGTCGAGCTTTCCTTGCGTGTGCAAAATTGACGCTGCGGCGAGTTGGTTGGCATCCGCGTTTCACTTTGTGTTAGTGAGCTTGACAAACCATCCGATGCCCAGCGGACGAGTTTGAGGCAAGAGGGGGCTGTCCAGGGTCCGAACCGGCGGCATGCACAGTAATAGATGCGGGGCCGATTATTTCAATAAAGCCCAGTTTATTGCGGGGCGGCACTGCTGTACAGTACTGTATGCACTACACGTGGCGTGCTTGTGCCGTTGCCCCCGAATGGCCAGAACCTGCAGCTTCGAGCTCCGCACATGGCCAACCCCAACTGTGCGTGTTTGTGCATCTCGGACGAATGGCACGAACGACACATGCTTTTGCTGACATGCAGAGAAGCCAAGTCCAAGCAGCGTCATTGGCTGCGGAGCACACTTTTGAGAGCGACAAGGAGAAAGAAAAACAACAGAGCGGCCCAGCGGCACTGCATGTTGCATTGGCCCTTGGGGCACGGCCCAGCGTCGCATTTGCGGATGCGGCCCATCAAACTGCCTCGCTGCAGCCCGAGTCAGGTTAGAGCAGTGTCGTCGCGCCGGTGGAGTCCATCTTTTGAGATTTTCTGCGTCCCGTTCTTGCCGAGCGTCTTTCTCATCTTCAGCAGCGTCTTTACGCACGACGCACATTGAGCGTGAGATCTGTATGCAGCCGCGGATCAAGTCGTAGCCGTCGTCCCATCTTCTCTCGACTCCTCCTCTCATCTCAAGTGCCTCGCCGGGGTCCGGAAGGTTGGCTCCGGTGGCTCGACCCTGTCAGGAGTTGTGATTGTCTGCTCTCTGCGACCTCGTCGATTTTTGAGACCCAACCAGACATGGTGGTACAATCTGCGGCGAGCAGAAGCAAAGACAAGAGAGGAAGGAATCTAGGAGGCTTCTGGCTTGGGCCCCTCCGTGAGTGATGACTAAAGGGGACCACCGCCAATCTCTTTGCCGCTCTCTGTAGCAGCAAAAGGTTTTTCAGGCATCCAACTCCCGGGAAACGTCACCTCGGCCACTGCATCACCAACCAGACGTCGATATTTCACTGAAATGACGGAAATCTCCACCGCAAATGCTGGATCCACGTCGCGCACCTCCTCTGATCTCCGAGAGCCTTCGAGGATATCCTCCCATCTTAGCCCATCGCTTTCGCCATGCTGCCATGCCCGGTCAGGGGTTCCCTTCCCTCCTCTTTGAACGACATCCCTGTCCGCCAAGGATCGACGCGGCGAACGCCCGCCAAGATCGACGCAGCGCGTCAAGGCTGCCCCTGCCCTTGCTTGACACATTGCATCCACCGCTCGCAAAGGACCTCTGACCCTGAGCTACTCGCGCCTTACGGTACGCACGAGATGAGTGACGGAGACGATAGAAGCAGACGGAAAACGTTTCATCCTCAATGGGCTTGGTTCCCCCGTTTCGTCTTATCCTCGCTTGTTCCACTTACTTCCGCGGGAGCTCGCCTTCGGTGACAGCTAGTCTGGTTCTGAGACTGCGTCGGTGACACGACTTGGATGGTCGACAAAGCATCATTGTCTTTGGCTGTGACTGTCTCTATATTATCGCCAAGACGCGGTCCAGACTTCAAGTGCCGGCGGCAGAGGCAAAGCCCTGTCTCACGATCCGGCCGCTACCGAGTTACAGCCATTATTCACTTTTGAGATCCGGACAGGAGGCTCTCGGGCCTTCTCGTATCCAATTCATTGCGCCTCAGATTTCGGGTCCGCTCCTTGCGCCGGCGACCTTGTAATACTCGGGAGCGTATTCCATGAGCCACCCCTTTTCAATCTTGGTCACGTCCCTGATGAACGTCTTTTCTCCCGTCTCCATAACCTCGTGGAAAATAACCCAGTCGGCCTTGCGATTGAACATGAGAGAGCTCGGGTGCGCGTGAAGGACGGTCCCGCCGCCCACGTTGCGAAAGCTCCCATCCGGCTGCATCTGTGCCGCGTGCGCAAAGTAGCCCGTCGTCAGGCAGCGCCGAATCTGCTCCGTCTTGTTGGCCGTGCTCGCGTCGGCCTTGGCCTGCAGAGTATCCGGGACCGCGATGCCGAAGCGCTCGAGATACCTCCGGAGCTGAGCGCGGATGCTGACGGCGCGTGTCAAGACCTTGTAGTTGAGGTGGTTTTCGTGGCAGAAGCGCGCCTCCTTCTTGCCCTTGGTCACGAAAGCAGTGTAGACATTGAGCAAGGTAAGTTGGTCCCCCTCGTCGGCGGCGAACTTGCGCCTCGAGCTTTCCATCCTTCTCTGCTCGCCCTCGTGATGGAACCAGACGCTCCCTCCCACGCTCGTCATGGCCGCAATGGTCAGCATCTCACCGAGGCAGTCAAAAGACGACGCGGCCAACAGCGTCTTTGCCATCATTGGCTCGACGGCCAGCTCGGCCATGCGGGATCCGAGGGGCCTCGTGAGCTTGGCGTACTCGTCGAGCGCTCCCAAGGCGTACAACAGCTCGAGCGCTTTGGACATGAGCTCCGACGGGGGCGGCGATAGAAACTCGAACCGGACAACGTTGTCGATACCCAGTGCCTTGAGCTGAAGCACGATGGGCGCGAGGTTGGACCGCTGAAGCTCCGGCGCATTGTTTTCGGGCAGCGATTCGAAAGATTGCTCAGTAAAAAGTCGAAAGCATTTCCCGGGCTTGGTGCGTCCCGCTCGACCAGCGCGCTGCGCAGCTGAAGCTTTCGATACCGGGGTTGCTGTGAGGGTCTCGATGCCCGTCTCGGGATTGTAGGCACGGAGCTTGACGAAGCCACAGTCGACCACAAAGGCGATGCCATCGATTGTGACGGATGCTTCGGCAATGTTTGTGGAGAAGACGACCTTGCGCGTGCCCTCGGGCGGTTTGTCAAAGACGTACATTTGTTGTTCGGTCGACAGGCCAGCGTATAGCGGCAGGGGCTGTATTGCATCATAACGGCTGTCGGCCCCGGCTGCCCTCTCGGACACGGCTTGCACGGCCGAATCGATCTCCTCCCGTCCTGTCAGGAATACCAAAATATCGCCTTCGCCCTCTTGCGTGTGGATGTTGATGACTGTTTCAATGGCCTTTTCGAGGTAATTTTCGGCGGGCGACTCCAGGTACAAGACATCGATTGGGTATGTTCTGCCCTCTAGACTAACAATGATGCCCATCTTATCCTGTTCGGCTTCCTTCTCCTCTGGCTTCTTGTCGTCGTTGGTCCGGGAGAAGAATTCGAGAAATTCCTCGGCCTGTAGCGTGGCGCTGCTGATGACGATGCGAAGATCGGGGCGCTTCCGGCGGATTTTCTTGAGCAAGCCTAGGAGAATATCAGTGTTCACGGAGCGCTCGTGCGCCTCGTCGACCATGATGACGGAATATCGGCTCAGCAGAGGGTTGACAAGAGCCTCGCGGACCAGGAGGCCATCGGTGAGAAACTTGATGCGTGTCGCCGACGAAGTGACATCCTCGAAGCGAATCGAGAAGCCAACTTCCTTGCCAATCTCGCATCCTACTTCTTCAGCGACACGCAGAGCCACTGTCGTGGCCGCGACTCGTCGAGGCTATAGGCAGTGGTCAGCAAATGGTCAACCTGACTGGGAGCTTCTTAAGCTTACCTGAGTCACGCCAATGATTTTCCCGTCGGAGCACCATCCTGCCTGCTCGAGGAACTGTGGTATCTGCGTAGTCTTGCCTGACCCCGTCTGGCCAATGACGATGGTGACTGGGTATGTCTCTATCGCATAGAGAAGGTTTTCGCGGTGTTTCGCGATTGGCAGCAGGCCCGCTGGCTTGTGCAGGGCAGGGATGAAGGACGAAGCAAGATCAAAATCCGCCATGGTGAGATGTCTTTGCGCTGCCTCCACGAAACCACGACTTCGAGGCCAAACTCAACTTTATATATATCACAAGTTGCACACCATGTGCTTCATGTGATAGACTTACACGAGTCACATCAGTTGCTCATTTTGTTGATGACTGGTTGACTTACATGAGTCACTTCAGTTGCTCATTTGGTCGATGACTGGTTGCACTTCGATCTCACCAACTTGCATGTCCGCAGCTGCCTAGTCGGCCAAGACGACGTCTCCCGACCTACCCTAGATCCAGCGCTGGCTGTGGCTGAGCGAGGCTGATTGTGGCAAAGCACAACGCGGCTGTCACCAGTGAGCGAAGTGGGGACGTCATCTCGGGCGGTCCCATTTCTAGGCGACCCCTCGCCGTGCTTTGAGGGAGGTGCCAAGATTCGATTGACGTAAGGCGTCGCGGCCCATATCCAGCCTCCGGCTTCCTTTAAGGCAACCAACAACTTGCGCCAACTCACACTTTGCTTCCAGAACAGAACCTTTTCCCCATAATCGAACATCATCAGAATTCCAAGCCCGCACAAATCACCCACAAAGATGGCGACGCCGGCGGAGACGGTTCGTAGCAGTCCCTCAGGCATCTATGCGCCTCGCCCCTTTTCTTGTCTACGCGAAGTCTGGCTAACAGGGCCGACGTCTTGCAGAACAAACCCCCGACGACTGAAAGCGGCGCCGAGTCGCCGACCACGGCCCGGCCCCTGGAAATGGACGACGACGATGTCCAGGAAAGCGGCATCGTTGGTGAGGATGGCACAACCAGGATAGCCTCAGGAACAACTCCACCGGCTGCATCCACCGACGCGGCGCCGCCTAAACCGCCGCGACCACACAACGAGGCTCAAACCAACGTCCTGATACTCAAAGAAGCGTTTCCGAGTGTCGAAGAGGCCGTGATTAAAGCGGTTCTTCGGGCCAGTGGTGGCCAGGTAGAGCCGGCTTTCAACGCTTTGCTAGGTCCGTCCAGATGATGCGCTCCGCAGACACCATCTGACAGACTCGCAGAGATGACCGATCCCGATGCCGTCAGGAACGAACCCGATGACGTCCCGCCTCCTCAACCTCGGAGACCCCAGGGACGGACACAGATGACGCAGCTCGAGGCGGACGAGCTATATGCTCGACAGCTCGCCGAACACTACGATAACGTCGGTGCCTACGAGGCGCGCACATCCAGCCGCTCTCGCAGCACTCGGCAGGCGCCGGGATTGGAAGAGGAGGACCGCGAGCACAGTTTCATCGATGACGATTTACCAATCATTCGCGAGAATTTGCGCAAAGGGTTCCTCGATACGCAGACCAAGGTCAATAGCTGGATCACAAATCTACGTAAGAAGATTGAGGAGAACTTTGACGAGACAGAAGAGGCAACGCAGAGGCAGGGCCAGCCGTTTCGGCGACCAGGCGAGCCGAGTCGCAGAAGCGGAGACTATGAGAGATACGACGCCGACCCACAGGTTCTCGGCGACGACTTTGCAGGCATGAAGCTCTCGGCAGACGGAAGTATGTGCACGCCGTCAAGAGAAGTCGATGGATTGCTAACGCACGATGCAGCGCCGGCCAACCAGGGCGCGCAAAGAGGCGGACGTGCTTCGACTCCGCCGCGCCCCTCGGACGGACGACGGGTGGGATTCAAGGAGGAGCCAGAAGAGATCAACATGTACGATGCGTCGCCAAAATTGCCTGCCAAGGACGGTCCAACGACGGCAGCGGCAAAGGCTAGCAAGTGGCAGCCTCTATCGTCGGTTGAGCCGAACCCTATCGCGGACAATGACCCATTCAGTCTTGGCGATAGCGAGGATGAGAAGGAGACCAAGGACAAGCCCAAGGACGCCAAGGCGGAGGATAATGAGAGGCTGAAGAAGGCTGCGGCGGAAGCAATGGCGGATAATCTCGTGGGCCCGGCCAAGGAAGGGGAGGCCGCGGAGAAGAAGAATTAAGGGACGTTGAGCAATCAGCCGATAGTTGAGCGGTAAAGCGGCCGGAACCGCCCGGTTTGGGGATGATGGTCTTTACAATGCGTCTCGTCTGGCAGCCGGTTCAATTCAATTCATTGATTCAGCCTAGTAATGCACGTGTTAATACATGGACATATTGTAAGTGCTGTGTCTGCATGCAATCACATGCAAGTGATGAAGAGCAGCTGCAGCCAGCAACGTCATTGTGATGGCGGCTTGCCGAGGAGAGTCAAGCAAGGCACACAGAAGAAAGGGCCACGACGGAGGGTTCCTAGCTTGCTGCTTGAGTCGATGCGTGTGGTTGCTTTGGCGCTCCTGTTTGTCGGATCCACGTGGGCGCAAAAGAAACGGAGACGAACCGTCTGGCCGCTTTCACTTTGGCAGGCAGAAGTCGGAGGCCCGCCGGCGAATTGAACATTCAGACTTGGACGGCCGCCTATCGCTAGCGCACGGGGTCCGGTTCTGTCCGTGGATTGGCCGCCGAGGCGAAGCGATCCGATGCAGATTCCGGGTTCCTAGCTGCCGGGGGCCCCCAAGATGCAGGTGCGCGGGCGATTGAGCCTCAGGAACCAGGTCTCTGGGTTCCCTCTTAGCATCAGGCAGTGGTGAACGTGGAGCTCGAGGCATAGCCGGCTAAGCTGCGGCAGAGCAAGAGAAAAACTACGGCGGAAGGGTGACCCGCAGCGAGCAGAGCCCGTCATGGCGACATTCCAGGTTCCCACTGCCCGGGATCCGGAGGCCTTTGGTACCTACCTTAGGTACCTTAGTAGCTGACTGCCGCGATAACCCCCAACAACAACAGCTCGCCATCTTCCCGTGCGACACAAAGGAGCAAAAGCCATGATCAAGACTGACGTAGCCGGCAACGGCGCTTCTCTCCGCTGAAGAGCAAAAAAGATCCTCTCTCGTGCCGTTACTGGACAAGGTTGCCGCCAGTCTTGCGCCTCAGACCTGCAGTATCAAATCATCCAATCCTCTCACCTTGGCATCATATCTCCAGAGTCCCGGCACACACCATCCAGCCACAAAGCTTCCGCCGGCACCGCGTTATCGTCAAACCATCTTTTTTTATCATTGGAAACCACAGCTGCATACACGCACACGGTCCCAGCATCCTCGGCCTACCTGTTCTGACACCAGCCGCACCTCCTCTTCCTCCTAGCTGCATCGAGCCGGGACTCGCGCTGACTCGCCCACCCGCTCTCTATTCATAACAACCTCGTCGAATCTAATTGAGCTGCAACGCGCGTACGCCGGGCTGACTTGCATCCTCGTTGGGTCACAGCTTGGCGGGCACACGCCATTGTCCCGGACGGGAACAAAATCGTGAGCAAAAGGGGGGAAGTCTCCGCCTCGACGTCGTCCGTTACACAAGACGCTCACGCGCCAACGCTTGCCATCGCCGCCTCATTCACGTCTTTGCTGGTAGACGCACCCCGAGACCCTTCTCTTGTCCCCCCTCTTGGCAGGCCCTAGACGGTGCCCGTGTCATGTCTTGAAGGGTTGCTCAGTCCACTCTGTGCCACTTTCTCCTCCCCGTGAGGGAGACTGACCGCGCCGCCTGCCGCTTCTCTCCTGGCGCGGCCGCCGTTCAGGGATTCCGTCTTCTGTGCGACGCCCTCTCGTTCGCTACGTGTAACTTCTGCATCCTTGATTGCTGGCTGCCGACAGGTAGACCATAGGTTGCATCATGTAAGTACTTGAGCCTGGCCAACAGCATCCGATGGCCAACTTGGACGCGCGACTTACTCGCGATGCCCTTCGTCCAGGAAATTCGGCAAGCAGATTCAGAAGCGGCAGCTCGAGATCCCCGAGTATTGCGCCAGCTTTGTCAACTACAAGGCTCTCAAGAAGGTATGGCCTGATTATGAAGCTCCCCTTGACCTTAGACGTATCTATCCAAAAGAGAAATTCACGACATGAAGCCGGATCGGCCTCACCATGGATGCCCTCTTGTCTTCACTACCAGATGTAGCCCACTCATCACTGACGTGCCGTCCATAGCTCATCAAGAAGCTCTCTGCGACGCCGACATTGGCTGCTCAAAACGATATTCATCACCCCATCACTTCCATCGACTCTCAGGCCGCACTTCAGGCCAACAAGGCCACATTTTTCTTTCAGCTGGTGAGTGACGCCTCCTCTTTCTGTTGACTGCTACAGCCAGGAGGCTCACTTTCCCGTAGGAGCGCGAACTCGACAAAGTGAATGCCTGCTATTTGCAAAAAGAGGCCGAGGTTTGTCACTGCTCGCCTCACTTGCCTCGACAGCTGACTCACATTTTCCTCCCAGCTCAAGATTCGACTCAAGACGCTGTTGGACAAGAAAAAGGTACTGCAGACCAGGCAGGGCATTTCAAGGCGGTCGTCCAAGTTCACCACTCTAGAAGAAGGTTTCCAGCAATTCGCTACGGATCTCAATAAGCTTCAACAGTTTGTCGAAGTCAATGGCACTGCCTTTTCCAAGATTCTCAAGAAATGGGACAAGACTTCCAAGTCCAAGACGAAAGAGCTCTATCTATCGCGAGCAGTCGAAGTCCAACCATTTTTCAACGCTACAGTCATCAGTGAACTCTCTGACCAGGCCACCACGAGTCTACAGGAGCTTGGTGCATGGTCAGATGGCATCCAAGTCAACTTCCAGGCTTCCGGCCATGTCGTGACGAGCCAGCACTTTGTTGGGACTGACGAGGGGGACGCCGACACGCTGCTATTCGACACAGTTGTGTCCGGAAACCTCGAGTCGCTGCGGGAGCTTCTCGTCAAGATGCAGTCGGCTAGCCGAGCAGATGACGGCGAGAGCCCCTTGATGGACCGCGTCACCAGGACATTTCTGACGGCCATCCACGACGCGCCTCGAGAGTCTTTGCAGGTGCTTCTGGAAACCGGCCTGGTTGACCTCCACTCCTACGACGACATCAATGAGCGCAATTGTCTGCACCAAGCCACCATCTACGGCAAGCAACATGTCCTGGAATGGGGCCTCAAGGCAGGCGTGGCCGTGGACCAAACAGACGTGTACGGCCGAGTGCCGTTGCACTACGCCAGTCTACACGGGCGACTCGAGATGCTCGAGGTCCTACTCAACGGTAAGTCAGCAAGTGCCCCCTCTGGTGACGCGACTAACATGCGCCAAGCAAACCCTCAAACGATTGACCTCATCGATCACGATAACTTTACGCCGCTCATCCATACCATCCGTCACGGACACCTGGACTGTGTCCACCGTCTACTGGCCAAGTCAGCTCGCATCGACCCAAAGTCGGACTCGGATCACGCACCCCTGAACCTTGCCTGCGAGCATGGGGCAGAGCGCGTCGTGGAACTCCTGCTACAGCACGGCGCAAAGATTCTACCGGATGCCGAGGGCCTGTATCCCCAACACCTGGTGGCTCGAGCTGGCAAGTCGTCGCACTTGCTGCTCCTTCTTAAGCAGTATGGGGCAGACCTCGATCTGATCGACAAACTCTACGGATGGACGCCTCTTGTACACGCGGCGAGCGAGGGCAACGTTGACTGCCTGCAGGCTCTGCTCAAAGTCGGGGTCGACGCGCACATTGTCGACGAAAAGGGGCTGCCGGCCATTTACTACGCAGCCTGGGAGGGTCACCTCGAGTGTATGAAGCTTCTCACCCCGTTCAACACTCGGGTAAAGGCCAGCCCTCTTGTCACGCAAGGAATCCTGGGGCCTATGGACGGCAGCACTGCTCCCGGGCCCATGTCCCTGGACCCCGACGCGATTCCTATCCTCGAACTACCGCCACCCATCATCCCCCTCCGCAGATACGGCCACAACTTCCTGGACACCAAGACGGTGGTGCAGATTAACTTTGAGGAGACGAGAGAGCAGCCGCTCATCTTCTTCCAGGACGGCAAGTATCCCGCTGCCCGCCTCACCATTTCGTCCAAGGTGTCGGACCTAATTCCCAAGAACGTCATCCTGCCGTTCCAAGAAGATACCCGCATGGTTTCCTTTCAGGTCGATAACATTGACACGTTTTCGCTCGATTTTGATGTATACCCCACGTACGGTGCAAAGGTCATTGCGAAGACGGTGGTACTCCCCAGCGCCTTCAACTCGCATCATGGCAGCTCGAGCTGCTGTCTTCCCCTATTCGATCCTCGGCTACGGGCCATTGGCCAAATCAGCTTCACCACCCAGGTCATCAAGCCCTTTCAGGGCCAGCCGCTCGAAATCACCGACTTTGAGACGTATTGGAAGGCGACGAGTCAGTTCAACCAACCGACAAGTGCCATTGTGACTGGGTCTAGTCTCAGCGGAGACTATGTCCGCTTGTTTGTTCAATACACGAGTGATGGCGCGCCCATAGTCTGGCCGACCTGGACCGTGACATGCGGCGGGCTCGAGATTCCAGTCTGCCGATTGTCTTTGGAGCAGTTTCTTGTCATCACAGCCTCCAACACGAGCCGCGCCGAGCTGTCACGAGTCCCATCGATGACGGTCGACAACGTTGCCGACATTTACCGCATCTTGGCGACGGCCGGCGTCACGCTTCAGGAAGCTTTAACGATACTGCCTTTGGGCGTGCACGCCAATCTGCAAATCTTGTATCCGTCGATGGAAGAGGAGAAGACATTGGCCTTGGGTCCTGCCCTAGACGTTAATATCTTTGCCGACTCAATCTTGAGTGCCGTCTTTGACCATGCTCGAGCGCAACGGGCTCAGTACCAATCACCCGAGGTCGCTCGATCCATGGTCTTTAGCAGCTTCAATCCCCGCATGTGCACCGCCCTCAACTGGAAGCAGCCCAATTTCCCCGTCTTCTTGTGCAATGATTTGGGGAGAGAAAACTGCCCGAGGTCGGAGAGCGGCGCACGGCGGAGCATGTCGATTAAAGAAGCGGTGCGCGTCGCACAGAGTAATAATTTCATGGGACTCATGTGCCATTCACGGCTCCTTGTAAGTCCCTGCTCCTGGATCAAGGGACGTCAAGCTCTTGTGGTTGGATGATATAGCTGACGATGATAGGAAATGGTGCCAGCACTGGTGGACGCCATCAAGTCTCATGGGTTGGCGCTCGTCATGGACAAGACGTCGGTGGCTGACGGGGTCCTGGCATCCAACTCGATTGTCCATCCGCCCACGGGCGTAGATGGCGTTTTGAAAGACCACGGTATCTTACGCTTCAATGACTCGATAGACATGTAAATAGTGCTGCGCAGGTGGCGATTGACATTATGGGGGAATGCGCTTGAAATGGACCACGTGTTTCGCCATTCTGTAAATTACTCAAAAAGATACCAATCCGAGAAAGTGTGGAATCCAAGCCGATCAGATGAGGTCGTGAGGGCGGCACCAAACCGTCAAGCGCCTTTGTAGCCGTACTTGAGAGCCGATAGCTCGCGTTCCGGGTCGACACTGGCCATGACGACTTTGGATGCTAGGACAACAAGATAGACAATGGCCGGGAGGTTACCGACGCCAACCCAGCCGAAGCTGGCCGAGGCGCGACCGGTGGCCAGACCCATGAGCACGAGCAGCCCGGCGAGCCCTGCATTCATATACGGCAAGTAACGCTCCAACGGCGAGGCCGTCGTCTGCATCAGAGCAGGGGGGCACGAGGGCGCGCGAGCAGCGGCAGATACGGCAGGGCGGCGACGAGCGGAAGGGCGACGAGGAAGTTGCGGAAGCGGGCGTCGCGGGCGGCGTTGTCGGCGGCAAGGCGGGCGATGACGTGGTCCTGCTCTACAGAGAAAGGAGTCAGCATCGCGAGCTGGGCGCTGCGTCTTGTCACGCCAAAAGATGGCGCGCGCTCACCTTGCTCGTCCATGGCGTCGGGCAGTGAGTCGGAGTCGGAGTCGTTGGGGTACTGGAAGGTGCGGCGGAGCCGGGCGGTAGGGCCCTCGGCCTCAGCCATTGCGACGGGGGAGTGTATATGTTGTTGAGTCTTGTGGGGAAGGAATGAGCGAGCGTAATTGGAGGTTGGGAGAATCTTGGATGATGCGTGAAGTTTGGAAAGGTTGATGTTGAGAATAAGTTAGAGATACAAAGTACCTGCATGGACTGGAGACCATTCAGGCCTTATGACGCCACACTTGGCTGACTGACCGCCTAAAAAGGACCCCTAACTCATAGTGTGGGAGCTGGGGGGGTCCAGCAAGAAAAACGACTACGCTTCATCCAAGCCACGAATAAAGACGTCGACAAGCACATTCCAGCTCTCGAATTACCGTCGGCCCACGACACGAAAACCCGTCGAAGGCACCGAGGAAGCCATACCACACGGCATTGCTCGATGCTGTCGCGGGCGATTCGAGGCACCGGGCCTCGCGCGTGTCGCGGCTGGAGGGCCGGCAGCAAGACCAGCGGCAATGAATCGACGACGGCGGCGCAGCGGCGCTGGATGACGCCCGCACCGAAACCCGGCGACGGGCCGCTCATGTCGCGGCGGGCTGACCGCCAGTTACCAGGTACGTGTGGCCGCTCTGGCGAAGTGATGGGCGACGGCGGGATGCGCCACGGGACAAGTGAAGATGGGACGCGAGGGCAAGAGAACGGCAGCCCAAAGAAAGGACGCAAAGAACGTCCAGCGCATCCAAGACGGCCAAGCTGACGCCGCAGAAAAAAACCGCAGACCTGCAGCAGGTGCGCTTCCGCTGGGGCCGCAGCCTGCCTCTGTTCCTGGCCGTCGTGGCCGTCAGCTCGCTGGCCATCTTCAACTACCAAAAGACGTCGTCGCCCGTCGTCGCCTCGACGCTCTACGCGCTGCGCACCTCGCCGCGCGCCCGCGCCCTGCTCGGCGACGACATCTACTTCAAGCACGCCATCCCCTGGATCCGCGGCGACCTCAACCAGCTGCGCGGCCGCGTCGACATCCGCTTCGCCGTCCGCGGCTCCCGCGCCTCGGGCGTCATGCGCTTCGTCAGCCGCCGGCCCTCCCCCAAGGCCCTCTTCGAGACGTCCGAGTGGAGCATCGCCATGGACCCGCCCGACGACCGCTGCGTCGACTTGCTCGAGGACGGCGACCCGTTTCGCGGCCTGCTGGGCGGCGACGGCGACGACCATGTGGTTGGTCCTCTGACGACGGCCCCGGCAGAGCCACCCGCCGGCGATGACCAGACGCATGCGACGAGAGGCTTCAGGCAGCAGGGTGCGTGGAATAAGTGATGCGGTGCTCGGCAGTGTCTGGGCGTGCTGTGGCAGGCAGCTTCGGAAAGACTTTTGAAGAGCCATGAGGGGTAAACATGAAGCAAGCAAGACCTGCTCTGTGCGCAGACGCCTTGCGAATAATTCAGTGTAGGAATATGTGTTCTTGATTGACATCCGCTATCATACATTCCGTCCCGCGATTTCTTCTCTCGGGTCTTGCAAGGTTCACACAATCCTTGCATAAGTGCTCGCCGGTACGAGCAGCATCCACGTTGGGTAAACTCTTCCGCACAAATTCTCCATCCATCGCCTTCCATTGGCAACCTCAGCCGTCTCATGCCTCCTCGTTCAATCCCTCCTGGCGCTTCTGCTTGAGCTCCAAATGTCTCCGGCGGGCGGCTTCGAGGGCCTGCTCGGCGTCGGGGTGCCTCTCGGCGAGCTGGGCCAGGGCCCTTTGGCGGTGTGGCAGGGCCGGGGCCTTGCGCTTCTTGGCGTCCTGCAGCTTGACGGTGCGGCCCTTGGGCCCGGGCACGCAGCCGCTGACGACGACGACGCCGAGCTCGTTGTCGACGCGGAGGACCTTGAGGTTCTGGACCGTGACCCACTCGTTGCCCATGCGGCCGGGCATCTTCTTGCCGGGCCAGACACGGCTACCGCCGCCCTGCGAGGGGCCCGTGGTGCCGATGGTGCGGTGGTTCCTCGAGTTTCCGTGCGACGCCTCCTGACCCTTGAAGCCGTGGCGCTTCATGCCGCCGGCGAAGCCCATGCCGCGCGACTTTGCGCGCGCGTCGACGTACTGGCCGAGCTGGAACCAGTCCGGGAGCAGCTGGGCGCCGACGGGCAGCAGGCCCTCCTCGCCGCGGACCATGAACTCGGCCAGCTCGGCCTTTGGCGCCATGCCCTTGGCCTCGTAGTAGCCCAGCATCGGGCTCGACACGTTGCGGCCGGGCCGCGTGCCAGCGCCCACCTGGACGGCCCAGTAGCCGTGCTTTTGGCGCGTTTTGTTGGCCACGACCTGCACCTGGTCGAGCTGCAGCACGGTGCACGGCACGCGCACCTTGCCCACAAACATGCTCGTCATGCCCTTCTTGGTCGCCAGCACGCCCGGCCGCAGGGGCGTCGTCCGGTTTGAGCGCCGGCAGGCCCGACGACGGCTGGTTGAACCGGCCGTGCTTGGCCCGCGGCGGCGCCGTCGACCACCCCTTGACGCTGATGCTGCGCTGGAATATCCGCGGCAGCGTGCACGTCGGCACGCCGGGCTGCTGCGGTCGCCGTCTTGGCGAAATGTGTGCGTGCTCATGGCGGACGAGGGTCGAGGGCCGGGGCAGGACCGCCCGTATGGGGAGACGGGAGGACATGGCCCCTTGGTGAAGTGACGTTTTTCTTTCGCGGCTGGACGTTCTCGGAGCGGTCGATTTTTCCGATTGAGATTCTCTGGCCGTCGATGAAATAGGTCGGGTGTCAAATGTCGACGGAGACTCGGCTGGGCGCTGGCGATGAGGCTCGCTCCGGGCTCGAGGAGCTTCAATGGGCCAGGAAATTTTGGAGAAGGTCGTTGCGGCAGGGGGCGTCT
>KQ030508.1:308783-336433 GCA_000956045.1 Hirsutella minnesotensis 3608 | reverse complement strand
GGGGTCCGAGTGGACGTTGTGTCGGGACCAGCTCTGCAGAGGAAGATGAGCTCTCCAAAGTCTTCCTCTGTGCTGTTAAGGCCCCGATGGGGTCTCACAGCAAAAGCGTGGTCGGGTGGCCTGCAAATCCCACCCCGCGTAACAAGCCGCTAACAGCTCCGCGGGGTGAAGAATTTTTACAGGGGAGAGTTGCAGGGGTGCGGCTTCGACGAAAATTGTCCGAGTATAGGGTAGGTCGCTAGGGACTTCGTCGTCGCAATTTCATCCACGCCTCAATCCCCGACTTTGACCATCACCGGAGAGTGGCGAGAATCATTTGGAAGTTTGACGATAGAAGAACCACATGTTTGGGATGATTGGATATCAAGATTACGACCAGCCACTCTCCAGCAAAACTCGCCAAGTCCAG
This sequence comes from Hirsutella minnesotensis 3608, assembly GCA_000956045.1. Lineage (NCBI taxonomy): Eukaryota > Fungi > Ascomycota > Sordariomycetes > Hypocreales > Ophiocordycipitaceae > Hirsutella > Hirsutella minnesotensis. The sequence continues at coordinate 336,024 of KQ030508.1, read as the reverse complement.
CATACAACACCACCAGCGTTCATTCCCTTACATGCCGTGCCCTCGCCCACCGCCGATGCCGCTGCCCATCTGGTTGACGCTCGTGCCCTTGAGCCTGTGATCGCCCGGCTGCGGCGCGGCCTCGTAGAGGATGCTGGCGGGCGCCTTGCCGAGGCGCGTCCACTCGCCCTTGAAGCCGACGTAGCTGACGCGCGTCTCGTCCTCGTCGCCGTCGCCAAAGTTGTCGACGAAGAAGAGGCCCAGCCGCTGCACCTTGCCGAAGAGGGCGCGCTTGACGGGCACCTCCTGCACCTCGGACGTCTGCGACAGCTCCAGCCGCTGCACGGGCTCGAGCTCCTCGGCGCTCGCAAAGTCGAGGTCGTCGCGGTTGACGTACAGGTGCAGCGTCCGCGGCGCCGACGACGAGGCCGACGTGCGCAGCAGGATGGAGTGGAGCTTGATCTGGGCGGTGAATCTGGTCATGTCGTGGTTAGCGATTCAAAAGTCACGGTGGTTTGCTCGTTTCTCGTCGTAACCCTTGGCTCGGCAACATCCGAGTGACGAGGCTCTTGCTCAGCTCCATTTGAGCGACGAGTTAATCCATCTTTGTGCAAAGGCATACTCGTCTCGCATGACATGGAACCGCGAGATCAAAGGCAAAGGCATACGTACGGAACCGTCATGAGTAGCTGCTCATCCGCATCGCTCACCAACTCCGGCTCCGCCTCGAGACGCTCTGCCCACGTCTTCTTCACAATGGCCTTTCCCGCATCCCGCCTGGACTCGTTGAGCGTCGTAATGTCGTCAAAGCTAATCTGCTCGTACAGCGACGATTGGAGCGCCGGCGTTATGTCGTCTGAGTGGTCGTGCTCATGGCCGTGGTCATGGCCGTGGCCCGCGTGCTCGTCGTGGCAATGCGACATTTTCCAACGCCTTGCCCTGACGTTTAATTGATGCCACTCTGTATTCTTGCTCGTCGAGGCCCGGGGATGAAATGAATATCGGTATAAATTGGTCCGAGTGCAGCGTCTTCAATGGCAAACTTGAGGCTTGAATCTTTGGTAGTGGAGGGGCGAAAGTTGAAGCACTTGGCTGCCCCGCTACCGCCAAATATGGCACTCCCAAGTCTCATCGCCACTCAGTATAAGGCACTTGACTCACGTCCAACTGAGCATTTCAAAAGAATACACACAATAAACAGATTCTTCACAGGTTAAGAGCTCCGAGTTTCTACTTGAAGAGACGCTTATACCAATAACATCTAAATAGCGGCGTCAAGAGGCGAGAATGGGCAAAAGATTTCCGACAGGCTCCTGTTGCCCCCTTGAGAAACCAAACCCTCACCTGAAGCCGCTCTTCCTCTTCCCCTTCTTGCCCTTTTTTCTGTCTCCGAAGGCTCCCGACACAGGCTGGCTCATCGTCACCCAAGGGGCCTGTGACTGCGACGACTCCGGGACAACCTGCTGGCTGGACAGGATTTGTGTCGCCGCAGCAGGCGGCCTGATGGGAAGGACTGCCTCTCTTTGGCTCGAACCCAGTCCATCGCTCGTAGGGAATCCTTGTCGCATAAACGCCGGGCGCTTGAAATGCTCTGCGTAAGCCTTGCGCTTCGCTTCCTTTTTCCGCAGCCTCTCCTTTGCGCCGGAGAACCGTTCTTCTGAGGCTATCGCGACACTTGATATATAGTCGCGGGTATCTTCTCCGGGTCTCGTCGGCCAGTACAAGAGCACGTTTGGCTGCGCCAGCTCTCCTAGTTTTCCCGGCTCCAGCGACGGGGCGAGGAGCTTAAGCCGCTCAAAGGCGCTGTCCGAAGCCGGTGCCGAGGCAGCTGACGACGCGGGCTCAGAGGGGGAAGACACTGTAATGCGTGGGCCGAAGCCCGACGACTGACTGGCCGTTGCTGCTAAGTTACGCTCATGGCTCAGCTGGCTGGGGAGGCCACCATGCCCCAATAAGGGCACATTCTGCACCATGACTGCATAACTGGATAGGAGGAGGTCGAGGGCCACTTCTGATAGCCATCTTTCTCGCAATCCTTGGAGCTCTTCTGAGAATATTTCCCTAGTTGGCTCGAGCCAAAGTTCGGATAGCTGGCGCTTGATAATGCTCAATCTTAGAGCAGGGTTTACCGCGTCCGTCGACTCATGCCGTCGAAGCTGGGTGATGACGATCTGGTCATCCGTCATTTCGAAAAGCTCCTCAGCCTCAACCTCCAAGTCGTCATCTGACGAGGCACTTATGAGCGCGAGGCCGAACCCCTGAGCTATGTCCGCCCTGTCTTAAGTCAGTAATCACTCCTGCTGAGGTAAATCAGGTAGCGTACCATGTCGTCAGAGGCAGGCTGCCTCTATCTGACCACATTTTCACGAGGCTTCGAATGGAGGAGAAGATTGCAAAAGGAAAACTGGGCTCTCCTTGCGAAGCAAAGCGAGCCATTCGCCTATTAATGGCCCGAGATATGCGCTCCATCTTGACGTGGGCAGGACGCGGCTCTTGAGAAGGCTCTTCTTTAGGAGCCTTCGGCGGCATCTCGACTTCTGCGTCGGTCTCCTCTAACGCGCTCTCCAGATCAATTTCGCCCATGCCATCCGGGAGGACAAAAATATCCTCCTTGTGGCGTTGCAGGTACTTTCGTGTTTTTCTCCATCGCTGTCGCCGCTCGTTCTTGGACCACCCCATTCGAGTGCCAGGTAGACTGATCTCGAGTGCAGGGTCAAAAGTCGACGCGCAGATGCAATAACGCACGTCGAGACCCTTTCCTAGGATACTAACCTGATAGAAGTCGACTTCCTTTTGTAGATAATGAGAACCAGGCCCGTTACCGGAAGACTCTGCCAGGTTTTTGAGCTCCACTGGCTGAACACGTAGTTGAACTATGTCCGCGTTGGATGCCGATCCTTCTGTGCCCGGTATTCGCGTAACGTGTCGATGCCACTGCGGCAAGCCAGTGCCGGGGGCAAGTGTGAACCAGTAAACACAAAGCTGCCCTGATGTGCAAGAATAGGTAAAGACCAAGGACGTATTTGAATCTTGGGCAGAGGCTCGAGTGACTGACATTCTCATGTCGTGATGCCCAAAGCCAAAATGAGTGCAGGAGAGTACAACTAAGGGCTGACCAGGAGAGTCAAGTGCAGAGTCTCGTCCAAAAACGTCCATCCAAATCAGCCTTCGAGATGTCAGTACGAAGACGTGATCCTCGTTCAAGCAGCTGCGTTGAATGTCCAGAATCTGGTCAGTCGTCCTCTTGGGATCTGAAAGAAGCTCTGGAGTGGGCAAGTAGATGTTGGACTCGACGTCCGCTACCTTGCACTCTTTCGAGTTCCACATGAGGATATACTGCGGCTCGGAATCCGCTGGCGGCAAGTCCTCGGCGGATTCTGAAAAGATCTTTTCCTCATCTGCCTCTTGCTCCTTGACAGCACTGTGCTCGCTGGATTTTCCTACGTGCAGCAAACCATGCCTCTCGGCATTCGGGGTAATATGTGAGGGAATCGAGTCTAAGAGGCCACCCGAGACGTGCCCACATTTGTACTGCGACCAGCGCAACGTCTTTTTGTTGACCTTCCAAGTGCCCATGATATTCCAGATGGACCAATAGCCGCATTCGTCCAGAATGACTAGTTGCGGTGGTTGTCCAAGAGCTGGGGGCTTGAAGCTCACGTCGGAGTGCGCGTTTCCTCCCGTTCGATCATGCTTCAGCGTCAGTATAGGGCTCGGGCTGATGAAGGAGGATCGGTGATGTATCGCTGAATCGTCTTCTTGACTATTTGGCATGAGGGACGGACGATATTCTGGCTGCAGGATGGTTGTCGAAGTCGACTTTTGCACCAAAATCCAGCGGATTGAGTCGAATTGTGACGCCCAAATGGCAGCCTTGACCTGCAGGATAGGCACCGCATCGGGGTTCCAGGTAGCCTCCTCTTCTTGATGACCACAGTCAATGACGGAAATGTTCAGGGCGGCGTCGTCATGGTGGTCCCACTGCCACCAGGTCTCGTCAACCCGCGTGAGCCGTAGCGTCTCCCCAGATGGCCCTGTTGCAGAGGCGAGTACAGGCATGCCTTTCCTTACGAACCCTCTCACGTCTGTCATGAGACCAAAGGCGAGGAGGGGCCGCCGCTGCGTAGTTTCGTCCGCCTTTGCGAAGTGCTCCATGTCTTGCTTGAGGAGCTCTTGATAGCAGGTGTTGCCCATGGACGCCTCGGGATGAGCGTTGAGTAACCATCGGCGCTGGAGCTGGCGTTCTCGCCACAATTGAGACGAGTCATTGTGAAAGTCGTTCTTGAGAGGGGGGTAGAGCTCTGCTGATGAGCCAATAATCTCAAAGCGAAGTGCTGAGGAAGCTGTGAGCATGAGCCAAATGCACAGTTTCATGCATCCTGACTTACTGCTATGGAGCCTAGTCGTTTGCAGCAACCCTGGCCCGCTTTCTGGATTCTGAGCAGGAAGATATAATAGAGGACCAAGGTGACCCAGCTCGAGATCACCGAAACGGCGGTGATCAGTCATTTGGCCTAAGTGAAGAGCTCCCTTGTGCCAGGCTTGCAATGATGATTCTTCTCTTCATTTCGGGCTTGGTGCTCTGGGAAAGCTGAAGGATTCCAAGACGCAAATCTAAGAAGTCATTGAGAATGCAGCCAAGATGACACAAAAGATAACAAAAGCGAAGAAGAGAGAACCAAGAACTGCTTGAAAAAAAAACAGACTTCATGGACATCTCAATTCGAGGCTTGAGCGAGGGTCGTGAAGACGGCACGTGACTCGCGTCTTGACAGTCTTTGCGCCACAGGCGCTTGTCGACCCAGCAACAAGCCACGCCAAGGTAAACATTACCATACTCAACTCTAAAGAGCACAGTGAATCATTTGACGAATCTCGACATTTTCGGTGCACGACGCGACCACCTCGACAAGGGCAAACTACAAGACGTTCTATACTCGACAGATCAACCATGGCGACCGCATTCGAACCGTCATTATCCGCGAGCCTCAGCCGGCAATCTCTGGCACCCGCCGGGCCATCGGCTGCCGACTCGCTGCCAAGCATCAACTTTGGCTTCGACGACCTCCGCGAGCGCATGGCCAAGTTCAGCGCACGATTCGATGCATTCATTGAGCAAGGACGAAAGCGCGTGCTGGAGGAGCGCAACCAGTTCCGCATGAACGTGGCCGAACTTCAAGGTACGCAGAGACGGCACGAGGCCACGGCCAGCAACGCAGAGGATGGCTGACGCGCGTCGCACACGCAGAGGACCAGCGGATGAAGAAGCAGGACATCGAAATCGCCCAAGTCAAGACGGCGACGCAGCAGCAGACGATTGAGAAGGAGGAGGCCGAGACGCGTGAGATGGAGGCGGCCATTGCGTCGCTCGAGGCACAGCGCGACCGACACGTGGTCAAGCGCGACGACCTCCGGAAGCAAATCGCGCAGACGCAAGGCGAGATAGAGTCGCGCCTCGCCGCGCAGCGCGCCTTTGCCGCGCAGCAAGAGGCGCAGTCGCGCTACAACGTGCCGGAGCTCGATTTCTGGATCACCAACCTGTGCCTGCGCATCGAGGGCGCCGGCCAGGACGACCGCCTCAAGTTCGTCTACACGCACGTCGACGAGAAGAACTGGGAGCGCGAGGCCTGGTTCGAGCTCGTCACGAGCGCGCGCGACTACGACGTCAAGCACTGCCGGCCCAAGCTGGACCGGGACAGCGTGGAGAGGGTGCTGGAAAAGGTCAATGAGTCGCGCGAGCTGGTCGTCTTGCTCAAGGGCATGAGGGAGCTCTTTGTGGAAGCCATGAAGTCATGAGTCGGGCCGGGTCGTCAATGTGCTTATGAGACATGAAGGAGTTGTTGATTTTCATGGCATTGGACAAGTTGCGGCGGGTTCCAGGCTGTTTGTGACTTGGACATGTTGCGCCTGTGACTGATTGGGCACACGAGATACCTTGAATATAAATGAAACCACGTGAAATTGCCCAGATGCTCATTTCTCTCTCTCTCGGAAGTACGTTGTCTGTTCGATTCGAGTTCACATTGGCAAAGCACAAAAGCGGCGATGCGCGCCACATCCGCCCAGCGCGTCCAACCTGGGCTTGCGACAAGTCCGGCCCCACCACGCTCGACGCTCAACTCCCTCCCTTTTACACCTCCATCACCCGCAACGCCGCCGCCATGCCCGACACCGATAAGCATGCCGCCGCGCAGCAGGCCGTCGACATCCTGCACGAGATTTGCGTCATTTTGGTTCGCGCCCCCGTCTGACCTTTGGCGTCTGGTCGCTCGCCCGCTGATCGTTTGCCGTGCCCTCTTCTCTAGAACTGTCATTTGGACCGGCGCACGCTGTCCATTTGCATATCCATGATTGAACGAGGCGTCAACCCAGAGGCCTTGGCCGTCAGTTGTCCCATTTCAGCCTGCGCGAAGGGAACAACAACATGCTGACAGTCACTTTAGCAAGTAATCAAGGAGCTGCGACAAGAGGCACAGCATCCCGGTCAGGGTATCGGTGCCAGGCGCCCCTGATTGCGCTGCCAGAGCCATGCCTTGCCCTCTTTCTTGTTCCTCGTTCTTGAGCAGTTGAGCAGCGGAATTCTTTTGTGCGTGGTCATTGGAGTTCACGGCGCAGGTGTCTTTAGCCATCATGTAAATTGAGCATCGCATAGAGACCGGAATCTTTGTAGTCAACTATCCAAAAGTCGTCGCATTCGCAACACCGCAAATGGATTGAATTCTTTGTTGTCAATTTATCCAAGATCCGTCGCATTCCTTCTCCGCCTATCTATTTAAACTCGCTTATCGAAAACCTGTTGCGCTGAGAAACCGACCACCGTGCCCTGCGCCAATGCCTGCCGAACGAAAAATCCCAATATTCCGAACCATACCAACGCCGGCTATTAAACGAAACAGGTCTTCATGCAATGTCATGTGTGAAAGCCTAAAAAAAGCACTCTAGTGCTGCCTTACCGATGCCCTATAAGGATGATTTCGTCGTCGTCGTCTTCATCGTCGTCCAAATCTGGTGTACCGAAGTCGTCGTCCAAATCCGAGTCCGACTCGTCGTGATCCTCAGAACCGTCTTCGCCTTCCTCCTCGGTGCTTCGCCAGAATCCAAGAATGTCGTCTTCCGAGTCCATGTCGACGACAATCTGTGGTGCGTGCGAATCCAGGACCGACACCAGTGGCGATAAGGATCGTGCTACCCTGTCTGGTATCCGATGCTGTAGCTCAACCCCATGCAATGAGTGACGTCTTCTGCCAGATAGTTGAGCACTGGCACTTGAACGAGAGGTCGTCGGTATGGCAGTGGTACGCCCCGAATCATGGCTGTGAAGCGGGATTGGACCAGCAGCAAGTGCGTTGTTTCTTTCGGTAGCTTCCCGCCTCTGCTCGCCATCATCCCCATGGATTTGAAGCTCCACTGTGTTATATGACCGGCATATCGAACATTTAAGCCCCAGCCAATGATAGGGTACCGTACTCTTGCCAGAGCAGTCATTGCAGAGTACGGTGGCTATGGTGTCCCGAAACTCAGGGGGCATTGGCTGGGTCTGGATGGCCACATCGAGATTCCGAAATTGGCTCTCCATGTTTGCGAGGCTCTTGTTGCAAATCGGACACTTGTAAGACACCCTCATATGCAGCTCGTAGCACTTCTTATGTATGCTATGTCCACAATTCATGAAAACAACTGGCTTTGGTGAAGTGAACATGTACTCGCCGCATATCGGGCAGTTACAGTCCGTCGACCGTTCAATGCATTTGTGGGAGCTTTGGATGTTCGTCGTAATGCAGGCTCGGCAAGTCTAGATGCAGTCAGCGACGCCGTCAAGGCCGCCATTCAGGTAGGAGAGAGTCTTACTTTGCAATGGAAGAAGTCTTTGCCGAGGCCGAGCCCGCGTCGACAGATGCCACAGTCCGTACAATGGTAGATGGGCTTGCTTTGCCTATTTTCCCATAGTTTGCATATGTTACAATAGTACTGCGCGGCAATTTCACCGCAGCTAATGCAGACATCAGATGCCTTTTGTGGCGTTCCGCACAGCATGCAAAGCATGTTCCTCGTCTCATGGCGTATCAAGGCGTGGTCCTCTCTCGAGTCGTGACAGAATCGACAAGTGTACCACTTGTGACATGTGGAACACTGCAGCTTGACGTTGCGCTCGTAATGTTGACAACCGAGTATCCTCTCCCCTGTCGGCGTCGTCGGCGTCCTTGTCGGCGTAGCGGTACCTGGGCTTCTGGGCTGACGAATGGGCGCGTATGTCGGGGCAATGTCGCTTTCGGATAGCACAAATGTCTCTGCTGGAGAGACCTCGCCGAACTGGTTGTGCCAAAACTTGAGAGAGTCGAGTGGACCTGAAGAGCTAGTATGTTCCCAGGTTTGACCCGCCTGCGTATCGCTCTCAGGACCGGCCCCGGAACGAAGCGCAACCTGCGACGCGCGGTAGCCTTCAAGCAGGAGCTCGTGGATAAGCCGTGCCTTTTCTGAAGACGGGATGTCTCGAGCATTGACAACTTGGATACGGGACCGAAGCTCGCGCATGCCATCATCCTCTGGGATGGCGCGCTTCTTCTTGGGCGAAGGGGAAAATCCGAGATGGTCCGTAGAGGCGTTTTCATTTACTTCTGCGCCATCGGTGGCATCGTCAACCCTCGTCTCCTCCGTCGAGGCGCTGAGGGGTCGGAGCTGGGGTGTCTGCGGAGATGCGACGGAATCTGGTTGATGTGCATCCTCCGGAACCGCATCTTCGGCATGTGCCGAATCGCTGACGGCGTCCGAAGTCTCCGTTCTATTTGATTGGTCGTCATCACCGGCGAATGTCGAGCGGGATATCTCGGAGAACCTGCGAGCCTGGCGCAGAACGGGGTTGATAAGGAACTCGGATACGAGGGAGGACATTGGATCGGGACAGGCAGCGAACGGGCACGGAGCCGCCCCGATGGACAGCCAGGAGACGCAGGATGGTGACCTTGGAGGATAAGTCGGATGGACGGGCTCAGCACAAGACGAGGACCTGGTCGGCAGGCTTGGCGGCAGAGAAGTGGGCGAGGGGAATCGAGGGGAAGCCTTCAGCTGCTGAAGATTCGTTGCGATGGCAGGGATGACATAATCGAGGACGGATCGGATCTGACTAAGGAAGCAGACAATAGTCAATGACATGTGATGGACCAAGACGATCGGCCCGGGGACTTGGCTTTGGCTCTTGGCAGAGAGGGATGCGACAAAAAATGTGGCGTAGCCCGGGCGTGGCTGAAATGCGCCGTTTTCGCCGTAACACAAGAGAAACAGGCACCTAACCTGGAACAATCAGGCATGCGCCACACGAGCTCGATAACAATCCGCTTGCGTTGGGGGCTCAAGGCATAGGTGGCATTTTACTGAGCTCGACCCTTGGCCAGTGCCTCAGGGGGCTCTTTTATATTCCTGGACGCGCGCATCTCACCAACACCCCTCTCGTAGGCGCTGCATCTCAACTCGTGGATATCCGCTTGCACGCCGCCAACTGTTTTTCTTCTTCTGCTTTGTGATTCTTCTCGATTGCGACGCCAATGCCCGAGCCTCTTTGAGTTTCTTACACAGCTCGTCCAGTCGTTTTCGGCAACCGCCTTTCGGCATCGCCCTAGGAGCCTCGAGGGCGGGATAAGCCGAAGCCCTTCCTTTTTCCAGCTCGTACGACTCTCGACTTGTCCTCGTTCCTAGTGAGAGGCTGGACCGTCTCGCAACCTCTCCAATTCCGACCTCATGGCCATCGACAAGGCCGCCGCCGCCTCGGGGGTTGACGTGGGCGCTGGGCTGCGGAAGCGTCCGGTTACCGATTATGCCACCGCCACCACGCCTCCCGCAATCGAGATTGACGATAAGAAGAAGCTTGTGAAGAAGGTAGGACTACTGTTGTCGACGCGACGTACTGCATGGGGAGCATTCTGACCTTGTCATTAGGAACCGAGCTTGATCGAGACCTTGGGTCAGTGGGAGCCGATCCTGGCTCCGCTCATCTTCACGCTTCTCGCTTTTGCGACGCGACTTTGGAAGATTGGTCTCAGCAATATTGTGACATGGGACGAGGCCCAGTAAGAATGCATTCCTCTGCGAATCCGTCTCAGACTGGGCGACCCCGCCGGCTAACCCAATGTTGTCCAGTTTCGGCAAGTTTGGCAGCTACTACATCAAGCATGAGTACTACTTCGACGTCCATCCTCCCCTCGGCAAGATGCTCGTTGGCCTCTCCGGAGTCCTCGCTGGCTACAATGGGTCATTCGAATTCAAGTCTGGCGAGAAATATCCCGAGGAGGTCAATTACGCCTTCATGCGTGCCTTCAACGCCCTCTTCGGCATCGTCTGCATCCCACTGGCCTACTTCACCGCGCGAGAACTCAACCTGCGCCGCCCCGCGGTTTGGCTCGTGACTCTCATGGTGCTTTGCGAGAACTCCTACACGACAATCAGCCGCTTCATCCTCCTCGACTCCATGCTGCTATGCGGTACTGTGACCACCGTCTTCTGCTGGGCCAAGTTCCATAACCAGCGACACAACAGCTTCGAGCCTGAGTGGTTCTTTTGGATGTTCTTGACTGGTCTCAGCATCGGATGTGTCTGCAGTGTCAAGCTCGTCGGCCTCTTCGTCACTGCCCTCGTGGGCCTCTATACGGTTGAGGATCTCTGGCGCAAGTTTGGCGACACAAAGATGCCATTGGTAAGTGAAGCTAGATTCAAACTCTAGAGCAACTCTTGCGATTCTAACACATCGCGCAGACCACGCTTGGAGCACACGTCGTTACCCGCGTTGTGGGCCTGATTGTCGTGCCCTTTCTCATCTACCTCTTGTCCTTTGCTCTGCACTTTGCCATTCTGGACAAAACAGGCCCAGGAGATGCGCAAATGAGTTCTCTGTTCCAAGCCAATCTCAAGGGCACCGAGGTTGGGAGGGACAGCCCTCTGGAGATTGCTCTTGGGTCTCGTGCGACGCTCAAGAACATGGGCTACGGTGGTGGATTGCTTCACTCCCACGTTCAGACATATCCCGAGGGTTCTCAGCAACAGCAGGTCACCTGCTACCACCACAAAGATGCCAACAACGACTGGTTTCTCTACCCGAATCGCGGCGAACCCGAGTACGATAACGAGTCCACGGATATGCGGTTCATCGGCGACGGTTCCGTCGTGCGCTTGATTCACGCTCAGACTGGCCGCAACCTTCACTCGCACGACATCTCTGCACCCGTGACAAAAGCTGACAAGGAAGTCTCTTGCTACGGGAACCTGACCATTGGCGATCATAAGGACCATTGGAAGATTGAAGTTGTTCGTGACGCCGCTTCTAGGGATCGCAGCCGCATTCGCACCCTTACGACGGCTTTCCGACTCAAGCACACCGCCCTGGGATGTTATCTCAGAGCCGGCAACACGAACCTCCCGCAGTGGGGCTTCAGACAGATTGAGGTTACCTGCACAAAGGAGAACAAGCCTCGCGACACGTATACCCACTGGAACGTCGAGTCTCACTGGAACGATAAGCGTAAGGACACACTACTCATCGCACAAATTGCGCTGCATCTACTGACATGCTTGTAGTGCCTCCTGGAGACCCCGCCGTCTACAAGTCTCCCTTCTTCCACGATTTTGTCCATCTCAATGTGGCGATGATGACGTCCAACAATGCCCTGGTGCCCGATCCTGATAAGCAGGACGACTTGGCATCTCAATGGTGGCAGTGGCCCATTCTGCACGTGGGTCTGCGCATGTGCGGCTGGGACGACAACATCATCAAGTACTTCCTACTGGGCAACCCCTTCATTTACTGGGGCACAACGGCTGGGCTCGGTTTGGTGGGATTGATCGTCTTTTGGTACCTGCTGCGATGGCAGCGCGGGATGCAAGACTTGAACGCAAAGGAGATTGACCAGGTCCATTTCTCTGGCCTCTACCCAGCTGCTGGTTGGTTCTTGCATTATCTGCCGTTTGTCGTCATGGCCCGCGTCACCTACGTCCATCACTACTACCCGGCTCTTTACTTTGCCATCCTGACCTCCGGCTTCTTGGTCGATTGGCTTGTGAGGAATCGCAGTCAGGCGATTCAGAGCGTCGTTTACGGGACGCTCTACGCGGTTATCATCGGCCTCTATATTCTCTTCATTCCGATCTGCTGGGGAATGACAGGGTCCAACCACCAGTACAGCTACCTCAAGTGGTTCGACAACTGGCGGATTTCTGACTGAGGTAACTGATGCGACGCACCCAGACGAAGTTGATAAGCAGTCTGGTAGCCATACAGGGATGCATATCGAGTACCACAAGGATCTCACGAGTCTATATCAGGCAACGTATGACATGATTGGGAGGAACAGGCTCAAGAAAACGTCTACAAGGCGTATACCGGGATCATAGGACTCATTATCTCATGAAAAGCTGTAATTTTCTCCAGTTTGATGTTTGGCGGCGACGGACGTCGGCCGCTAATGTACATTACAGCCACCTCGCTACAAGTCATTCGACAAGTCTCCCTCACTGGCTCGCCGCATCGTAGAAGAGAGGAAAAGATGCAGAGATTTTGGGTATCATGCGCCGTCCCGTTTGCAAACGTGCTCTCAAGAATCAACAGCAGCCGCCGCCGGAATTCTTATTGGCGTCGCTGGCTAGCCTGACTTGCCGGCTGCCCCCGGCGCCGGGACCCTTGACGCCGGACCGCCTATCGTTGAGATCGTACTTGCCGGCCTGAATGTTTTGGTATATCCTCTCGGCGACTCGCATAAAGGCCTTTTCGACATTCTCGCCACTCTTTGCGCTCGTCTCGACGTACTCCATGACGCCGTTACGTTTGGCCCAGGATTCGGCCTCCTCCCTCGTCACCTCCCTCTTGTTCTCCTCCTGCTGCGTCAGGTCGGCCTTGTTGCCGACGAGTATGACGACGATGTCGGGTTCGGCGATCTGGCGCAAGTCGTTGAGCCAGTCGGTGACGTGCTGGAAGGTCTGCTTGCGGGACAGATCAAAGACGAGGAGGGCGCCGCTAGCACCGCGAAAGTAGGACCTCGTCACCGACTTGTACGTCTCCTGGCCGGCCGTGTCCCAGAGACTCAGCTTCATGTGCTTCTGGGGCGTGTTGCTCGTGTCGCGCGGAGGGTCCGGCAGGCCGTCGGGCGAGGGGTTCGACGGGGCAGGCTTGGTGTGCGGCGGGCCGACGGGGACGATGCGGGAGCCGAACTCGACGCCAATGGTGACGTCGTGGTGCGGCGAGAAGCGGCCCTCGCAAAGGCGGATGGTGAGGCTCGACTTGCCGCATCCCGAGTCGCCAATGCAGACAAGCTTGGCGATGTAGTCCCAAGGCGACGACGCCATGAGCAAGGCCGGCTGCTGGATGAGAGAGAGAGGGAGGGAGGGAGTTGGGTTTCGGCGGGACGGTGGGAGGTCGTCGGAAGAGACGACGGGTAAAGGACGGGGCTCGCTCTGGGATTAGGTCGGTGCGAGGTCGTCAATCAGATGTCCGGCTCGTGGAGACAAGGGATGATGGATGCTGACGGGCCTGTGCACGAGCTCCGATCACGGGAGTGGCCGTGAGCCGGTGACGTTAATGACTTTGCTCAAAGAGGAAATGAGAGGACGCAGCAAGGGGGCGTGCAGGTATCTAAGTAGCCAGAAGAAGCAGACGAAGAAGAAGCGAGGTGCGCGCGTAGGATCAAATGGCTAGGCGAGGACGGTTTTGGGTCTTTGGTGCTCTGGTCACGGCTGGCGGCTGCGGACCTCGGGACATTGAAAGCTGGGAAGCTCGGGGCAGGTTCATGCCCGCGATGGGGCTGCTGCATGCAGGCTGCTCCAAGGGAAGGGGTTGACAAAAGACTTTGTGTCTTCTCCGCGGCTAATCACATGTACAATGACTAATTATTTCTGACTACCCGCTAGTACCATTTGCCCAACCTGCGCGGCCCTTTGGATGGCTCCCGGTAAGTTACTTGCTCGTGCAAGTATCTGCATGGCGTCGTTGCGTGCCTTGCAGCGGGCTCAAGGACGGCTAGGTACCTCTCTCTGCCCGCGCTTCCGCCGCCCTGTCCGAACCGGGTGTCTCCAGACGGTCATCCGTCGCCCATGTCTGGGACATCAGAGCTACCCAGTCGATGTTCCCGGAGACTGGTGCGGCTGCATGTTGCTTCGAGGTAGCAGCGTCAGGCGTGCCGGCACATTGCGTGTCGGGGCGGCACGCAGCGAGGCAACGGCGTCGTCACGGGCAAGACGCAGCAGACCCGCCGACTCTGCACTCGATTGCCTCTTATGTTGGTAGAGCCTCGAGAAAATCAAGTGTCGAGCGAGTCCCGACTGGGCCTCTCAGCTGATGGTTCTGGCGGGCTTGAGGCTGAAACAGGGCGCCGACGCACAGGCAATGGGCGCTACGGCGGCATCATGTCCCCTTTCTCGTGCCCAGAGGGCATGGCCAGTAAAGATGGAAGCCATTATATCTCTATGTTGAGATTGATATTCCCTTGGCTGCGTAGTCGTGAACTGCGAGATTTCGACGGCCCTTTTGTGGCCATTCACCGCGCTGAGCATCGCTTCCCTTCTACGCTGTATCACCTCGCCCAGCGTCGTGATCCAAGGTGCGAGCCTGGGAGGCTTGCTGTTGGTGCTGCCGAAATATAGAATCGTGATTGGTGAGAAGCAAAATCAAATGTCGGGGAATGCCGGGGGACCCGCATCTGCCTTCGCGGCTTCGCCCAAGGTTCCATCTGATGGCCCCCGGCGATGCATGCCACGACGGCCGTGATGCCGGCTGCTGCAGGGTCGGGTGCCATGAGATGCCCTGAGGTGCCCTGAGACTACAAGCTCTAGCGCCCCTTCAGTGGGCACCCGCCCCGTAGCGCCGCTTGCGACGTCGATGAGACCCGACGGTTGAGCGCCGCTTGGCCCCGAGGGACCTACCTAGGCCCAGGGTGCACACAAGGTGCCACAGGTGGGGCCCCGACACAGTCGTACCGCACAGTACCGCGCACCCAGCCAATCCCATGTGCCTGAAGATGGGTCATCATCCATTTGGTCCTCTGCCGTTCACTTGCGCGCGCCGCTCATTCGCCTCACTGTCCCATGACCTAGGCACGAACTCCGACTCACCACCCGTCACCCCTCGTCGTCCGCTCCTTCGACCCTCATTCCTGTGCGTCACCGACGTCCCTCTGGCCCTCGCACTTCCTACAACGTCGCATTCGCCGTCGAATACCCTCAACTCCTCATTTCCGTACGGTCGTCTCCAAGGCCGTTTGCGGACGTCCTCGAGTCGGTGGCTGGGTGTCGACGCCGGCTTCGCGTCGACGTGAGCCGTCGCTGCGAACCCGTAGTCACGATAGTCGGCCTCACAACTTTCACCATCGAATTAGACCTGCAAGAACACCAAGCACCGCGTGGTGGCGGTTGTCGGAGAGGTCACCATGTTTTCGGAGTGTGCGTCCGACTCAACCGACCGGCACGGTCGCCCCAAAGTCCGCTGACACGATATTGTAGATGCTTCCCGCTTCTTGGCGCAGTCCCAGTCGAGGCTGTCCAACTTTGGACAGGCCGACAACGAATCCGCCTCACGGCCAAACGACTGGGCGTCGTCGCGGCCGAGCCGCCCGCATCGAGACGCCGGACGGGGCACCGCAGCGGGGAGGTCGTTCCTCTCGCGGGGTTATGGGGGGAACCCATATCAGCAGAACGGGGGTGGGTCGCGCTTCGGACATTTGGGTTTTGCGTCACGCATATCCGCTGCGCAGGATGCTCCGCTTTTCTACAGCACACTCGACGAGTTCCGCGAAGAAGACGACGAGGAGGAGCGCGAGCGCGAGGCAGCCGATCTCTTTGCGCTGCAGAGGTCGCGCCGCGTGGCGGCTGCCAGCAAGCTCGCCGAGAGCACAGAATCGGCAAACAGTCGAACCTCGGTCGAGGAGAGCACCGGCCAAGTCGACCACCCGTATCGAAGCCATGGCCTGGCGCGCGGCATCAAGAGCAGCTGGAACGGAACGAGAAGCTCGCACCAGCCTCAGGTGCGGCAAAACGCCTTGTTAGAAGAAGCAGAAGAGGTTTCGCAGCCTCAAACAGATGGCAGCAGTCCGAACCAAAAGGGCAAGATGGTCGACGTTGGTCTGGACTCTCAGGAGGACGGCGACGAGGAACCGCCCGAGTCGTTGCTGGGCGAGGAGATGCCCGGCGACTCGAGCCCTCCGCCCTTTCAGCGCTTCCAATCACATCCAGAGCGTGAGCCTTTTATGCACAAGAGGACCGCCACCGACGATACAGAGCTGAGCAGCATACAAAGACAAGATTCTATGGAACCCGAGCCAACGCAACAGGTTAACTTGATAGTAGAGGGCGAGTTATTCAAGCACGACCCCTTCTTCGCCTGGATATTCCTAATCAGTCTGGCCGGCATGATGTCAACTTTTATCCTCGTCTGGCTGCATACGTCTCCCCGTAAGAGCCCCGTCGGCGATACGATATATACGACGCTTCAAAAGTCGTTTGACATGCTGGCAATCGATACCGTCGTCTCAATCTTTGTCTCCTTCATCTGGCTAGCCGCCCTACGATCCTTTGTGCGGCCACTCGTCACCGTCATTCTCGTCGCAGTGCCCGTCATTATGCTCTCTTTCTCCCTCTACTCCTTTGTCTCGTCATTCCAAGGGAGAACGCACGGGTCGAGTGTCCAGGACAGCCTCATGCGATGGGCGTCTGTCATACCGGCGGCGTGCTGCATACTGTGGCTGTGGCTCGTGGCCAAGGGGCGTAGGGCAATCCAGCAGGCCATTGAGATTCTGCAGTTTTCGTCAAAGATCTTGGCGCAGAATCCAGGTTTGCTCTTGGTGGGATTCGGGTGCCTCGGCCTCATCGTCGTATGGACTTGGGCCTGGCTCGCCATGTTCACGCGGGTCTTCATGGGCGGTTACTTTTCTAAGTCGCTGGTACGCTTCGTGATTCGCCTGTCTAGCTGGTGGCTGGGCGCAGCCTTTATTCTCATGTACCTGTGGACGCTGGCGGTCATCAATGCCGTGCATCGGGCGACGACAGCGGCGACCGTCTCGCAATGGTATTTCCACCGCAACGCTGGTCCGGCAACACCATCGAGAGAGATTGTTCTCGCGGCCCTAAGCCACGCGACGACGACGATATTCGGCAGCGTGTGCGAATCGACTCTCTTGGCGTTGCTGCTTCGCGCCCCCTTGCTCTTCCTACCTAGACGGATAGGGACGACCATTACCAACCTGGCAGCCTTTTGGATACCCACACCAATCATCGCGCTCACGAATCCCCTAACCGTAACGTATTCGGCTATCCATTCGCAAAGCCTTGCGATTTCGGCGCGAGGGCTGGACCAGATGGAGGTGATTTCTTCGGCGATTCCGACCACGACGCTTACTCCTCGATCGCTGCGGCTTCGCGGTCAGCCTAATGGACTGCTTCCATATCGGCTGGCAAAGCTCCTGTTGGTTGCCACGCGGTTCATCATGGCGACGGGGCTGGGCTTTGCCGGCTGGGTCATTACGGCCAAGCAGCTGCAGATTCAGCTTCCCGACGGCATGGGCGTCAGGGGATCAGCGTACGCGTACGTGGTGGGCATCATGGCTAGCTTTATCGGCTACTCGGTCATGGGCGCAATGGAGGGAATCCTCAGCGGCATCGTGGATGCGGTGCTCATCTGCTACGGAAGCGAGAGACGCATGGAAAGGGGCCACGGCCGATTCTGTCTCGAGGCGGCGTACCTCTTCGGGGAGAGGCGGATTGGCGAGGACGGATACGCGTAAAGGGCGCAACCTGCATCCAACGGCGTCTAGTGCGAGCCCTGATTTCTTCTTGTTCTATTTTTTGCCACGGCATCAAGAGTAGATTGGTTGAGCGAACGGAATTTGACAAGACGTGAGACGAATCATTTGCAAGACGACGTGGACGCTTTTTCTCTCATGTGATGCCCGAGGAAGAGGGCTTGCTTAGAGGTGTGGCGCAGGAACAGGAATCGACTATGCGGCAGTGATTCGGGACCGGAGCGGCAATCTGAACCGTCGAGTTGGTGAGAAGCAGACTTGTTCGTGCATGGCGAAGCCTGGGTGTTTCCGGTCGTGGACTGGAACATTCGAGTGGCTGTGCAATTGATAGTGGCAGCAGGCCTGCGGCGGGCTTCCCGTAGGTGTGGCGTGGCTACCTCAAAGGATGACGAGTGCAGTGTGCAGCAGCACAGTTTCGGCCGACGAGTTGGACGTGGCCAAGGTACCGGTACCCCGATGCCATTTTCTGCTCACTCCGCTGCCGCCTGCCTCATGCCAGGTGGCTGAAGCTACTGCAAGGCGCAGTGGCGATGCAATTTCGCATGCCTTGCCCTTGATTCTCGAGCTCCCGTACACTCCGGGGCGAGAGATGGCTGGCATCAAGGCGGTGCAAGTACCGGTTGGCCTTGGATGGCTTTGCGAGCGCTTCGTCAGCTGCCGAGGATGTGGGCCTGTGGGTACCGGTACCTTTTGCGTTCGCGGCGCCGTCAGACCCGGCAGGGGTCTCGCGGGCTCTGACGTATGCGAGAGGGGGAGGACAGTGGGGCGCTAAGCACGTCGGCACGGAATCATGTGCCGGCCGTGCTGTATTAAACCAAGGCCCAAAGCACCCCATTCGTGGACCATGGCATTCTCACAACCCGCTTTCCGACATTGAAACTCTTATCCTTCATCTTCAACTTGTCCTTCTACTCGTCTACGCAACGTCGTAGATATACGCCTGAATTCTCGTTTCGCCGCCACAAACGAACTTACGCCCAGAGTAGACGTCCCTAACCCTCGTCGTCGTTGCTCCTCCCTCGTCCTCGACTGCATTCCATTTCATCCAACGACAATCGCACACCACACACGCATCGCTCGTACACAGCCAGATCGCTCGCACGACAGCTCAATGAACGACTTTGCTCCGCCATCAGGCCCCCCGCCGCCGCACGCCCCCGAGGTCCCGGCGGGCTGGGCGGCGCGATGGAACGACCAGTATAAAGAATGGTAGGTGGTATTGGATCCCCTCTACTATGTGACGATGTGCCAAGACTAATATGGCATCGCAGGTTTTATGTCAACGTGTACACAAAACAATCGCAGTGGGAGCGACCAACGGCGCCCGTCTTCCCCGTCGGCGACAATGCCTACCACGATCCTCCGCCCGTGTACGAGCCCGGGCACACCCCGGCCTTGACTGATACCAAGAAGAACCCCTATGAAGCGCCCGTCAGCTCCGATCATCACGGCGGATCGTCGACGATGGACGAGGACGCGAAATTGGCCGCCAAGCTGCAAGCCGAGGAGGATGCCAAGGCGCGAACGAACCCAGGCGGCCCACAGCCTCCCGCTGGCTACGGCGGACCCAATTCATATCAGTCACAGGGCGGCAACGCCTATTCACAAAGTCCGAGTCCATATCCCCAAGGCAATAGTTCTCGGCCACCAGAGCAGTTTCCGCAAGACCTGCCGGCGCGCGACAAGGGCAAGGGCGGCCTCCTCGGGAAGCTGTTTGGTGGAAAGGGGAAGATGCCGATGGGAGGATCTCAAGGTGGTTACTCTCAAGGCGGCTACGGCGGTTACTCGCCACAGCCTCAACAGGGCTATTACCAGTCCCCGCCACCACAGCAATATGGCGGATATCCGAACCAGGGTCCGCCCATGGGCGGCTACGGTGGGGGATACGGTGCCCCGGGAGGGTACCAAGGGGGATACGGCGGCCAGCCGGGGTACGCGCAGCAACCACAGAAGAAGCCCGGCATGGGCGGCATGGGCATGGCCGGAGCTGCCCTGGGCGTGGGCGGGGGTCTCCTTGGTGGTGCCCTACTCGCAAATGCTGTGCACCACCACCACGAGCACGAGGAGCAAGAGGCGTACATGGACGGATACCGTAAGTTTCCTTTGGATTTTGGTTGACAAGACTTTGGTTTGCTAACAATTTTCAACAGAAGATGCGCAGAATGACGATTTTGGAGGCGGAGATTACGGAGGTGACTTCGGAGGAGACGATTTCTAAAGATGGAAAAAGTTATCTTGATGGGAAGCAGGAATTGCATGGTTTTCTGGACTAGAAACTAGCGGGATTGTGCTTTTATATGGGCAACCCTCACCTATGGGATTTATGAGGAAAATCAAGCAGAATGCAGGGCCATTTCGCGAATCATCGTTTCTCGTCTGGCATGGCAGCGGCTCGGTGACACTTAGTCTGGATGATGGAGATGATGGAGAATCAGAAAAGGGAATTGAAATCAACATGAAATGCCTTGAATTGAAGAATCGGCCGAGGAGTCCGTCTGATACTCGAGATAAACCTGAGCCTCGCGCCCACCGTCGTCAAGGTGACGAGAGCCTCCAGAAGATGGATGCAAGCTGTTCGGGCGGCCGGCTACACGAGGCAGCTCGATACGCCCGGAAAAGCACACGGCCTCGAGAACAGAGACGGTGGGCTGACGAGACGCGGATCGAGCCGGAGGGCATCATCATTGGCTGTTTACTGTGGCACGACTGCACGCGTTCACCGACGCAGCCGGGGTCGCAAGAGACATGTCGACGGGAAACGTGGTGTAACGTGAAGCGGGAGACGGGCAGAATGACTCACATGCTTTCAGAGGAGCTGTGCCGCGTAAGCACAGAGCACATGAAGAGCACAAAGGGCAATGTCCGGGCTGGGGAGAGGATATTGGGCGGGTATATAATCTCGCTGTGACTGCAGCCTTGACGGATACCCACGCATTCGAGGCTTTTATTAACCCATTTACATTTGAAATCAAGTATAAGTCCATGTTGGTAAGCCTTGATTCCTTCTTCCTCTTCCGCATCAGCATGCATACGTGATGATTGGAAATGACTTCGCGTCAGGAGCAGCTCGTCCGCCAGGACTGAAAACATTTACCGCGGCTTCTGACGCCGGCTTTCACTGCACTTGCCCGTGTCTTTGAGAGTCGTCTTTTGGCCATGCTTGGATCCTCGAGTGTTGCCGACTGGGTTGAGTGCCCTGGCTAACAGTCTTCAACCGTCATCAATATTAGGCAAGCGGCGACATGGTCACATCAACTGAATGAATGTATCAATAAGGATAAACGAGCTTGCAGGCTCTCGGACTATTCAAACGTGAATGAATGAGATTCTCCGCCTTGGCCAAGCACCGTCGTCTCTGTCTTGGGTAACCCTGCAAAGTGAGGTGCACGGTTCAAGTTTGGCCACTTGGATGGACGATCCTTCTCACTCCTTCAACTTGGGGGCGTTATCTTCGATTTGTCATGTCGCGGAGAACTGAGGCCCTGTGCTAGTCCAAGTGTCAAAACACCGCAGACCAGCGTCTACTGCTCGGAAGTGGTTGTAAATGCCGCCCGCGCGTGTTTGCGGACCAGCAACTCCGCCGAAGCGGACTTAGCGCAAAGTCCGCGTGTCTACAGACTCTACAGCTGTTGGATGAGGCAATGACTTGAAGACGGAAGCTCGTCATCGAGGAGGGAGTATTGAATACCCCCATCCGCCGAATAAGCTTCGTGTCTTTACCAGATCTTGCAAAGAGTCACTGATACCAACTTCAACTCCAACGTACACCATGCGCGTCTTTGTTACAGGGGCGACCGGCTTCATCGGCGCGGCCGTCGTCAAGGAACTGCTGTCGGCGGGCCACTCAGTCCTCGGCCTATCGCGATCGACGGCCGGCGCGGACAAGCTCAAGAGCCAGGGGGCCGAGCCGCTGCACGGAACCATCCAGGACCTGGCGCTGCTCAAGAAGGCGGCCTCTGAGTGCGACGCCGTCATCCACCTGGCCTTCATCCACGACTTCTCCGACTTTGCGGCCTCCTGCGCCACGGACCGCGCCGCCATCGAGGCCCTGGGCGCAGCTCTCGCGGCGGCGGGCGGCGACCGCGCGCTCGTCGTCACCTCCGGCACCATGATGCTGCCGCACGGCACGCTGGGCGGCGAGCAGGACAGGCCCGACACGGGGAGCCCGCTCGCTGTCGCGCGCGGCGCCTCGGAGACGGCGTGCCTCGACTTTGCCGGGCGGGGGGTCCGCGCCTGCGTCGTGCGCCTGCCCCCGACGACGCACGGCCCCGGGTCCTCGGGCTTCACGGGCATATACCTTGGCATCGCCAGGGACAAGGGCGTCGCGGCGTACGTCGGCGACGGGGGGAATCGCTGGTGCGCCGCACATCGCGACGACGCCGCCGTGGTGTATCGGCTGGCGGCGGAAAGGGGCAAGGCCGGGTCCGTGTTCCACGCCGTGGCCGAGGAGGGCGTGCCGGTCAGGGATATCGCGGCCGAGGTCGGCAAGCAGCTGCGTCTGCCCGTCGTCAGCATCCCGGCGGACAAGGCGCAGGACCATTTCGGGTGGTTTCAGTTTGGAGGCCTCGCCGACAACATCGCCTCGAGCCAGAGGACGAGGGAGGAGTTGGGATGGACTCCTGCGGGCCCGACACTCATGGCAAACATGGAAACAATCATCAAGAGCATAGAAGCATAGATGCGGCCGAGCATGTTCTTCACTTGATGTCAAAAGCTCTCAGCATAGCAATGTTCCTCTCATTTTCGACTCGTTGGTTTGTCGAGGCCAAGGGGCCTCTCAGCACAGCCAAATGCTCATCTCTCGTGAAAGTCCACGTAGCCCTGCCCGTCAACAAAGGTATAGTGCCACCTCCTCTGCTTCTCGTCGTTTGCGAGCTCCAAATAGGTGGCTGCGTGGGCTTTGGCGCCCGTGGGAACCGTGAAGCCGCCATCTGGCTGCCGCTGATCCACGTAGTAGAACCTATCATGAGTCGGGCGTCAATAACTTTCGAGTCCTTGTTGACGGGGTGCGTGCTGGTGCACCGCAGTCGTAGAGAGAGGGTCAAACTTACTTGTAGCCTTTTCCGTCAAAGCTGGAGCTGGCGGTCCTTATCAGGTGCGAAGTTGCCGTCTTGCCCATACCAAAAACGAGCACAACGTCTCTTCCCCATACGTTGAGCTTGTTGCCAGTGAAGATGAAGGTGCTTCCGGGTCCGGTGCGGGCGAATCCAGCAACCGCTTCCTTGGCGGCGGCGTATACGGAGGTTGCGTTGACGTCCATGTCGCGACGGTACTCTTCAAGGCTCAATGCAAATGTCGAATCTGGAGCAGTTTCGGTTCGGGCGGCGGCTGTGGACCACGTTAGTCTTGAATCCTTGAGCATTCAGTCGCATTCAATCACTGTCAGTGAGACTAGTACCATTATAAACTACAACTTTTGGATCGCCCAGCTCTCTTCGCACGTCGTCGAATAATTGCGGAACAGTTTCTGGCTTCGTGGCGTCAAAGGGAAAGTGCTTATACAAGTCTGTAATCTTGTTTCGTGACGCGAGAGCTACCTTGTAGCCGGCCGAGGAGAACGTGTCGGCGATAGCCAAGCCAATATTGGGTCCTGCCCCGATGATGAGGATAGTAGCCATGGTTGCAACTGGATGAGGGGAGCTGAATAACTTGATGTGATGGAGTGAATGCTTGGTTGTGAGAATGAAACTGGCGAGGGATCGGTCAGGATATAACAAGACATTAAGATATCAAGACATTGATCATACACACCGCCCGCTCGCTAATCGTCTCAGCCTATCCACGAGACGGACGGATTTAAGAGGCCATTTGCGTCAGAGCCGGATTTCTAATACCGCTAATGTTACTGACTAATGGCGTCGGGCTCAAGCGTGTGCCGCAATCTGCACCACAGCTTTGGCAATGCGAGCTGAGAGCCGTCGGCTGAGTCCATTGGTGTGGTTTCCCCTGCCAGTCTCTCAGTCGATCCTCCCTGCGAATGACAGTCGAGCCGCACAAAGTCAAAGAGGCCGGCCATCTCTCTGCCGAATCTGAGGAATTGCCAGTCTCGAGAGCGTTGAGTCGGGCAAAGTACTAATCTCTCCTGCCTTTGAAGGAATGGACGATAGACGGTCTGTTTGCGTTGCAATTGAGCTACTACCCACGTAAACTCGGCAAGCAATGGTAAGTTATGTCCTCTTTGGGGTGGATTTGTCTGGCGGACTATAACAGAAATTGCAAGTCAATGTGCATTGCCGTAGTCTATAATACAAAGAAGCATCCTTGGAGCTATTCCGCAGTAAAGCAACGGTCTGTCACATTCGACTGCCCTGTTGAAGCTGACAAGGGGAAGCTGTCAAGCAAGGATGGAGGTATTCGGAGTCGCGAGCCGCAAATCCGGGCTACATGATAAGACAAACACCATACCAACCGTCGCTGTAATCGAATTCTGTCTCGAGCAAGTGCTGTGCCAAGAATCAATGCTGGACAGCTGGTGTAGGCGGCAGGATGTTTGTAGCTGGCTAGGAGGCGGGAGCACTCGCTGCATCGGAGCTCGTATTTGCATTTGCCTTGACAGCAGCCGCTTCGGCCGCCGCCGCCGCCCTCGCCCTCGCTCGCGCGCGCTTCCCCTCAGTCGACAGAGGCCGTCCGGAGCGCGGAGCATCGATGATATACTCGTCAAGGACCCTGTCGCCGCGGTTGAAGCCGCGCTGCTTGGCCTTGCGGACGAGTGCGTAGAAGGCGCTGTGCTTGAGTCCAGTGCGGTCCGTGATCTCCTGCATGGGCCTGTGCATGCTATAGAGCTCCAATGCGATGGCGCGAGACGTCATGCTGGACTGCTTGCGCTTCGGCCCGTCTTGGCTGGCCTCTGCGCCATCGGCGTTCATGGCCTCGTCTGTCGAGGAGTCGTCTTGCTGAGAAAAGTCAACGTGAGATCCACCTACACCAGGGCGTACAGATGTCTACCGGAGGAGGATTCTCCATGGTTTGGGAGAAACTGTCTGTTGAGCAAAGATGAGATGAGATGAGCTCGCGACGGTCGCGCGTCGAGAGTTAGACAAGGGGCTTGTGAAGCTGATGAAGGGCTAATGCATTGCGGTATCTCATGCACTGGCGGCTGAGCCGGCCTTGGTCATGGATTGGCCATAAGCCTCATGGATATGAGGAATGGCCGACGAGGTTGAGACAAAGAGGTGAGGGTGAGGATGAGAGCGAAGCAGCAAGAACAATCCAATTGTGGCCGGCTGCACTGACGGGCCAAGGGCCAAGTACCTCTACGCAGAAATGTCCGTGCAGAGTGACTTGGCCATGGCTCCCGCCCCCGCTGCTGCAGGCACGGGCAGGGGACACTATCGATAGAGCGGGTAGCCCCACTGACCCTGCAATAGAGTTGACTTGCTGCTGGCTGCTGAGTGGCTGGAGCCTCGATATTTGCAGCTTCCATCATCATCAGCCTCGTCGGACCATAGACACCATAGGCTTTACGCTTCCAACTCGCTACCAAAACCAGCACGAACACCTTTCGAACCGACAAGCTTCAATCGATATATCCCTCGGCTACTCTCTACCGAAGCATTGAACCCCCAATATCGTTGTCGCATCGCTTCAGCCTCGTCGTTCACCTCGCCAGACGCGCTCGTCCAAAACACAATACCCCCCGATATTCCAACTCGCCAGTAACCTCTTGACAAGCTCATCTCATGTCGCCTTCGGACGGCGCCGCATCGGCTGGTCCCGACGGCCAAGCCATCGCGGCTGCCACCAACGGCACGGACAATGGACAAGCACCAGCCAGAATCGGTCCTCATCCCGGCTTCATCTCGAGTTCCAACCAGTACAGCGCAGAGATCAAGCTGCGGCGAATGCTCAAGGACAATGGCTGCGACCCGGCTCGCGAAGACACGTATCGCCTTCAGGGCGTACAGCTGATCGATAACGTGCGCGAGCACCTCCTCCTGTTTGTCACTCCGCAAGATCTCAACTAGAATCGCTACTGACACAACGCACCTTTTCAGTCCCGTACGCACCTTTGACACAGCTTGTACATACTACCACAAGTTTCGCCTCAATTTCCGCGACTCCGAGTACAACTATCAAGATGCTGCTCTTGCATCCCTCTTTGTCGCGTGCAAGGTCGAGGATACGATAAAGAAGTCGCGCGACATTCTGGCTGCTGCCTACAACGTTAAGAACCCAGACAAGCCGGCCGCGCCAGATGACAAGGTTCGCCAAGTAGCCTTCCTCCTCAGCCGCTGACGGTCCTGCTGATAATATCCAGGTCTTTGAGTCTCCCGGCAAAGTCATTATAGGCCTCGAGCGCCTGATCCTCGAGACGATTGGCTTCGACTTCCGCACCCGTTACCCGCAAAAGCTCCTAGTCAAGGTCGTCCGCAGCATCCTCGGCAAGTCGGCAGCCGGCAGCCGTGCCTTTTTCGCTACCGCCTACGCCATGTGCATCGACATGTACAAGACGTTTGTGCCCATCAAGCGCACCACCCTGTCCATGGTCATGGCCGTGGTCGAGCTCACGGCCCGCCTGCGTGGCGAGCATCTGGACCGCGTTCGACAGTTCGCCGATCGCCGCCGTCAGTATAGTCGTGAGGCTGTCATGGAGACGATGCTCGACCTGCTCGACCTCTACGTCCAGCATCACAAGGCCACAAAGATTGGCGCCCTTTTCGACCTCAACACCTTCATCGACGTCAAGATCCGCCTCAACGCCGACTTGGACGAAGCCGCATCGCCCCGCTACCTCTTTCACTGCTCCCGCTGCGAAGTCGCCGACGCCAATCCGCTTACATCCATAGGGCCGGGGGCACCGGCATCGGCAGACCCGACAGCGCCGTCAGCTGTGTGGCCGCCAGACGCCGCAATCCGCCGTACCGCCCGCGGTCAGGACGGCACGATGCGCTTCGTCTTTGATCCAGAGGCTGCCGACAAGGAGCAGGTCAAGGCGGGCGAGTACTTTAGAGACGAGTACGAAGAATACGAGGTCGAGGTCGAGGAGGCCATTCCTCTGCAACAGGAGAGGGAAAGCGGCGGCGGCGGCGGTCGAGGTGGTGGAGGAGGTTATCGAGGCTCGTATAGAGACCGAGGCGATCACCGACGCGGGGGGCCGTATGGTGGCTACCGCGGAGATGGGAGACATCATTGGGGAAGAGGGAGATATCACTAGACCAGTCATCAAATCAAAGCGGTGAAGACACGGGCCTCGGAAACGCAGTAACTTGCACCGCCCAGGTTCGGCTCTTGTCTTGCTTTATACATGAAAGTGAAAAGGCAAGAGTCTAAAAAGACTATGCTATGATCCCGGCCAACGCGTCTTATAACCTCGATCTACGCCGGCGCATCGCTCTTGGCTGCCTTGTCCCGCGCAGCGGCCCCGCCGTTGTCCTGGACGAGATCCTCTCCGGCCGGCCCGCTGGACCGCACGCCCTCGAGGTACGCACCATTGCCGTCCCCGTCGTCCCGCTCACCACTCTTGCCGCTCATCGTATCCGCCGCCGCCGCCGCCGCCG